>CAUYPK010054431.1:0-57295 GCA_963574355.1 Loris lydekkerianus | reverse complement strand
ACCATGAGCTCCTGGGTGGGCTCTAAGAGCTCAGGAGTTTGAGACCATGAGCTCCTGGGTGGGCTCTAAGAGCTCAGGAGTTTGAGACCATGAGCTCCTGGGTGGGCTCTAAGAGCTCAGGAGTTTGAGACCATGATACCCGGTCTCTGCTAAAAATATAAACCTAGCCGGGGCAGTACCCACAGCTCAGTGGGTAGGGCACTAGCCACATATACAGGGGCTGGAGGGTTTGAGCCCAGGCTGAGCCAGCTGAAACAATGATAACTGCAGCAGCAACAACAAAAAAAAGACAGCCAGGCATTGTGGTGGGCACCTGTAGTCTCAGCCACTTGGGAGGCCGAGGCAAGAGAATCACTTAAGCCTAAGAGTTGGAGGTTGCTGTGAGCTGTGACACCACAGCACCCTATTCCAGGGTGACAGTTTGAGACTCTGTCTCAAAAAAATTAGCTGGGAGTTATGCAGGCACCTGTAGTGCTACCTACTTGGGAGGCTGAGGCAAGAGAATCATTTGGGCCGAAGAGTTTGAGGTTGCTGTGAGCTATGATGATGCCATGGCATTCTACCCAGGGTGACAAAGTGAGACCGTCTCAAAAATAAAAATAAATAAGTAAATAAACAAATTAATAAATAAAACCTACAACAACCTCTAAAAGTTCAAGGAAGAGTAATATATTTCACTTTAAATCAAAACCTAGAAACAAGTAAGCTTAAGGAGGAAAGCCAGTCAAAAGCCAAGACAGGCTTAAAAGCGAGGTCTCCTGAGCCAAACAGGCAGCCAAGTTGTGAACACAAAGGAAAAGTTCTTGAAGAAAGCTAGAAGTGCTACTCCAATGAACACACAAATGATAAGTGATATGGAGAAAGTTGTAGCAGTCTAGATAGAAGATCAAACTGCCCACAACATTCCCTTAAGCCATAGCTCCTGTCTTCAATTCTATAAAGGCTGAGGAAGGTAGGTTGAAAAAAACTCAGAAGCTAGTAGAGGCTGGTTCACGAGGTTTAAAAAGCCATCTCCAAAAAATCTGCAAAGTGCAAGTGGAAGCAGCAAATGATGATGTAACAGCTGCAGCAAGTTATCCAGAAGATCTAGCTAAGAGAACTGATGAAGGCAACTACATTAAGTAGCCTTTACTGGGAAAAGAAAGATACCATCTAGGACTTTCAGAGCTAGAAGGAGGATGTCAATGCCTGGCTTCAAAGGACAGGCTGAATTTCTTGTTAAGGGCTAAGGCAGTTGCTGACTTTAAGTTGAAGCCAATGCTCATTTACAAGTCTGAAAATCCTAGGGCCCTTAAGAATTTTCATAAATATACTCTGTGCTCCATAAATGGAACAACAAAGCCTGAATTAACAGCTCTTTTGCTTGTACCATGATTTATGGAATATTTTTAGGCCACTATTGAGACCAACTGCTCAGAAAAAAAGATTCTTTTTAAAAGACTCCTGTTCACTGACAATGCCCCTCGTCACTCAAGAGCTCTGATGAAGATGTATGAGGAAATTAACATTGTTTTCACATCTACTAACACAGTATTCATTCTAGGAATAATTCTGATATTCAGGTCTTACTATTTAAGAAATACATTTCTTTCTTTTTTTTTTTTTGTGACAGAGTCTCACTCGGTCACCCTCAGTAGAGTGCTGTGGCATCTTAGCTCATAGCAACCTCAAACTTTTGTGTTCAAGCAATCCTCTTGCCTCAGCCTCCCAAGTAGCCAGGATTACAGGTGCCTGCCACAATGCCCAGATATTTTTTAGATAGGGGCTCTAGCTCTTGCTCAGGCTGGTCCCAAACTCATAAGCTCAGGCAATCCACTCACTTCAGCCTCCCAAGTGTTGGGATACAGGTATGAGCCACTGCACCCAGCCAAGAAATAGATTTCATAAGCCTATCGTTGACATAGACAATGATTCCTCTGATGGATTGGGTACATTTCAAAGAACATTGAAAATCTTCTAGATAAGATTCACCGTTCTAGATGACATTAAGAACATTTGTGATTCATGGGAGCAGGTCAAAATATCCACATGAATGGAGTTTGGAAGAAGCTGATACCAACCCTCATGGATGACTTTGGGAGGCTCAAGACTTCAGTGGACAAGTAACTACAGAGATAGTGAAAGTAACAAGGGTCAAACATCAATGGATGCAGAGCAAAGAAAGTATATGAGTTTCTCAAAGTGAAATCCACCTGTAGTGAAGACTCTACGAGCACTGTTGAAATGACAACAGAAGACTTAGAATGTTACATAAACTTAGCTAATAAAGCAGCAGCAGTTTTGAGAAGATTGACTCCAATTTTGAAAAAAGCTCAGGACTATGGTAAGATGGTACCAAACAGTATCCCATACTCCAGAGAAATCTTTGGGAAGAGTCAACTGATGCAGCAAAGTTCTCTATTGTCCTATGTTAAGAAAATGCCACAGCCACACTAACCTTCAGTAACCACCACCCTGATCACTCAGCAGCCATCAAGATCAAGGGAAGACCCTCTACTAGCAAAAATGTTACAACTCACTTATAGCTCAGATGATCACTGGCATTTTACAGCAATAAAGTATTTTTAAAGTAAGGTATGTTTTTAGACATAACATGTACAACTGCACATTTAATAGACTGGAGTACACTGTAAATATAACTTTTATATCCACTAAGAAATAAAAAAAAAATTTTTGCTACTTGTTTTACTGCAATATTTGCTCTACTTCAGTATGGAATCAAATCTGCAATATTTCCTAGGTATAACTGTATTCAGAAAGATAAATTCACCTTCTTGAATGCTAAGTAGTGAGAGAATTGTATAATAGATGCACTGCAGCTATTACCTATGAACAACTATGTCTATAAGTGGCAAACTATAAATTTTACTTTTTCTATCCATCTCTTCCTTTTTTTTTTTTTTTGAGACAGAGTCTCAAGCTGTCACCCTGGGTAGAGTGCCATGGCATCATAGCTCATAGCATCCTCCAACTCTTGGGCTCAAGTGACCCTCTTGCCTCAGTTTTTTTTCTATTTTTAGTAGAGACGGGGGTCTTGCTTTTGCTCAGGCTGGTCTCGAACTCATGAGCTCAAGCAACCCACCCATCTCTCAGAGTGCTAGGATTACAGGCGTGAACCACTGCACCCAACGTTTTCTATCAATTTCTATATAAATTTAAGAAATAACTGATAAGGTATGGCCAATTTATAGTGAAAAAGGTTAGCTGTTACAAAGTCTACTTGCAATTAGAGATTCAACTCTTGGATTCTATACGAATTCATAAAAAGTAAAACATATTTGTTTTTAGACAATGATTTTTTAGAAAGCATGGTGACAGCCAGAGAAGGGGGCAGAGTATGCTGTAATAGAATCAATCACCTTAAGTGTTTTATTTTATTTATATATATATTTGTGATATCAGAATAACTAACAGTGATTTATTATATACACAGGATTTATGTAGTACTCTATGATTTACACAAGCTTTATACTTGACATCATACAATCACATCATAGAAACTTTACATTTGAGTATACTCACCTCTGCCGTCATTCTAGCAAATAAGTCAGGAGGAATATTCCCACATAAGACATTTTTCCTTAAATTTGGGTTCTTTGCATCTTTAAGATTTGATATCCTACTTCGTACTCTGTTTTTGTATTTCATATCTGTATTCCTTATTTCCTGATATATAGGTACGAGGCTATTAAGGAAAAAAGTAAAATGATAAAGACAACATTTTTCCTGCTCTGCCAAAATAAGAATTCCTGAAATTTCTAAGCAATTCACAAAAACTATTTCCAATTTACAGTAAGTTAAAAACAAAGTACTGATTCTTTAATCTGTAATTGACAAGTAGTATTACTTTTACACTGTGAATGAATAATACTTTTCTTTTCTTTTTCTTTTTTCTTTTTTTTTGCTGGGGCTGGGTTTGAACCCACCACCTCCGGCATATAGGGCCAGCGCCCTACTCCTTTGAGCCACAGGCGCCGCCCAATGAGTAATGCTTTTTTCATGTTTAATGCTTGCAACATGCAAATCTACAAGTCAAAAAGTAACTCAGGTTATTAGCACAAGTAAGCAAATTTTTGAAAAAGAGGCTGAACTTAACACAAGCGTTAACTTGCCCAAATCTGCGTTCTACTAGGGATCCTAAAAGTCTCTATGATCACAGAGTTCCCTTGCAGCCTCAATAATGAAAAAAGACTGCTAGAGATAGCACTGGAGAGTCATCTCTCTTTGCCCAGCATGGCAAGAAGCTAGTTTAACAGATTCTTCTCCATGGAAGAGGCCACAACAGAGACTGAGCCCTGGAGCCCTGGAACCCTGGCCCTAATAAGGCCATTTCCTCAACCAGGACAGTTCCAAGTCACACCATAAGCTAAATGTGCCCTGCTCCCCACCCCCATGGAAGACCCCTCTCCTACAGTCCTTTAGATCGATGGTGTCCAGCATGAACATACTTCCCTATGGGATAATGAGCTCAAGGGACAGAGTGTGCTCTGAGGTTCCCCCATGAGAAACATGAGAAATCTGCATATTTATGTGTGTGTGTTTTCCATGCATTTTTGCACAACTTAAATTCAAATGCTAGACTTCCGATCTCCGAGGTGGAAAATTAAAATGTCATCAACACAGGAAAAACAAGAGTAATAAAATAATATAGATGCCCCTCTCCTTTCTGAGCAAAACAATATCAAGATAGAAACTCAAGAATAAAATTCTGAATTCTATACTAGAAAAAAAAAATTACAATTAAGCTAGCAAATTACATAAAACAATTGTAAATATATACAAAAAAGGATATCTTCCTCAATTTGAGATCCCAACTCTTCCTCATCAGCTCCAATAGCAATGTAGTCATCTAAAACAGGCATAAAGAATCATCAAGTTATTGTAACATTAAAAGAAAATTCCAATATAGAGTAATTTCATTGCAGTCCCATTTCTCCAACCCCCTTTGCCTTACGTAAAGACTCCTTTTCGTTTCATTAGAATCTGATCTTTTCATCACCCACTCCACTCCGTTTCTGGGAGTCACCTAATATCCACAGTGCTCCTACATAAAGGACTCCTTATCCCTCAGGAATGGGGGATTTAGCAGGCAATTCCTCATTTCTTAACTCCATAAATTCTGGTTGCTCCAGGAGAGAGTAGAAAAAGTTATAGAAAATTGTCTTGTCTCCGGTGACTCAGGCTTCAATGCAAAGAAACCATTCATTTCATCTGCCAATCATACACAGACAGGCTTAGAAGACTCTACACAAATATTCAAAAGGATAGAAGGAAACAAACAGTAACAAGGAAGAAAAAAGAAGCATATATAAAGAGACAGTAAGGAAACCAAAGTAGAAAGGACAGTAAAGAGAAAAACAGTTTAAACTACCTATGGTTCTGAATAAGAGAAAAGAAAAAGGATGAATCTGTGTAAGATGATGAATATTCTTGTATAGGAAACTTTAAAGCCAAAATTTTACCTTTGAAATTAAGTTCTCAAATATAAATCAGTATCAATTTTCTACTTCAAAATATGAAAAAGTAGAATTATGAACACAAACCTTACATATTTATTACAAGTCATACTATCATTTAACAAGTTTAGTACTGTTAATTTTCAGTCTGGGGCAGAGTTAGTTTGCAGATTACATGTGGGGAAATAAAAGATTTGTGAGCAAGAAGTTTAAATTACTATGAAATCAGGGGAAATACCCATATATTTCTTGGAATTACATAGTAATAAGCAGATGCTGCAATACTGCCATGTCCCTTCAGGGACTCCTATGAGCAACAACTTCTCCCTGAGCAAAGCAGCAATGGGTAGCAGTCAACAGGATGACGACTGTCTAACAGCAGCACGGAGGGAGGGACAGTCATGGGAGTGGTGGTGTCAAAGTGCTGAGAAATAAAACAATGTACCCTAAACTTACCTCCTGTTCGAAGAGCTGCAGAAAGCATCTCCCTACACTTTAACCTCACAGAATCAGAAGTGCTTGGTGCCCGAGGAAAAGATGAAACGTAAGTATCTCGAGCATTTGTCTCATCCTTTCTGCTGCTTACGGTGCCACTGGAGCTACTAAAATACACAAATACAAACACACATCCCCCAAAAAGAAATCAGGAAAAACCTCTTACTATTGATAGTAAAACATTACTATCAATCCATAAAAACAAAATGATTTGGCCCTAATAAATAAAACAGTATTTCAGTAACTCTTACATAAAGGAAAAAAAATTTTTTTGCCCACATACTGAGTATTAAAAGAAGTTAAAATTTTTTAATTTCATAAAGATGAGTGAGAAGTCTCATGTCTTTTTATAGCAACTAAGCATTTTATGTTGATTCTTCCTTTAAACTTTAAACAATTCTTTTAAAAGAAAAAATATATACGATATAGTAAGTGAAAAGAAAGAATCCTGTCATTAAAAAGAGGAATGTGAGGATGAGATCAGGGAATGTGACCGCTCTTGACCAAAACTAGAGGGAGAAAAAAAATGTTTGAAAAAGCCCCATTCAGATTAGACACTGAGGTTTCTATGAGACAAACACCCTTTTTGGAGTTAAAAATTATGTACTGATGACAGAACATAAGAATGTCACTTAATTTCCCCTGAGAAAAACCAACTTAATATGGACATCAGGACAGTTTAATAATTTTCCAGTCAATCTAATCATTTCGATGGTTTCTGATTAACCGCTCATAATAAATTTTCACCAATAGATTCCTTCCAAAACACTCTTCTGACTGGTTTCTATTAAGTCTTATCGCATTACAGGTATCTTCCATAAACCTTCCCAAGTACTGGTTACATCATTCACCTTCCATGGATCTCCCCTGCTGCACTGTTACATTCCCTTGCCTTCTCCCCAAAATACAACTACTATTCAACTTCACAAACAGATCACTGAGGACAGATAGTCATTTATATCTTTTAAGTTTAGTCAATTCCATTCTGAATTCTTGCCTGATTTACCTCCTATACTTCCAAAGCACTGTCTTCACAAAGGTTTATATATAATGACTTTTCATATATTATTCCCTACCAGACTGAATTTCTCAAGAGCAAAAACTAGGACTTACTACTCTTTGCATTTTCATTATGTAGCACAGCATCTGCCGATAATAAAGGAATAAACCAATGATTAACAGCCTACTTTTTAAATACTTTAATTAAATGCTTTTCTTCTCTGTGCTGATAGACAAACACCTAACCCACCAGAAAGTGCCCAGGTGGACTGAGGGAGACCTCCTCACTAGCTTCACTACTACCAGCCCCACCTCCTACATTCTGGTGCCTCCTTTCTTTCTAAGCATTTAAGCATTCTTAAATCCTTAAAACGTAAAGCTCTGCTTAGCTAAGAGTAACCCAGATCTAATCTTGTATCTTTTTTTTTTTTTTTTTGAGATAAGAGTTTCACTCTGTTGTCCCAGGCTGGAGTGCCCTGGCACCAGCCTCACTCACAGCAACCTCAAACTCCCAGGTTCAAGTGATCCTTCTGCCTCAGCCTCCCAAGTATTAATAACTAGGATTACAAGCATCTGTCATGATGCCTGGCTAAGTTTTTCTGTTTTTAGTAGAGATGGGGTCTTGCCCTTACTCAGGCTGGTCTTGAACTCCTGAACTCAATCTATCTTCCTGCTTTGGCCTCCCAGAGTGCTAGGATTATAAGAATGAGCCACTGTGCCAACCTTCTATCCTCCTTCAGATTACACCCACACTTGTTTCGCTAATCCTTTTATTTCCATCAGTGTGTATACGGATGTTACGTGTATGAATAGATACCAAACACTTACTTTATCAGACTTAATACACAATGATTTTATGCTTCTGCATATAAACTCTATGTCTAAACTTCAAGCATATGAGTACTTGATAAATATACTGAGAACCTACTCTTTTTTTTTTTTTTTGAGACAGAATCTCACTTTGTTGCCCCTGGTAGGTGCTATGGTGTCATAGCTCACAGCAACCTCAAACTCTTGGGCTCAGGTGATTGTCTTGTCTCAGCCTCCTGAGTGGGTGGGACTATAGGTACCCACCACAGTGCCCAGCTATTTTTTAGAGTTGGAGTCTCGCTCAGGGTGGTCTCGAACTCATGAGCTCAGGTGATCCATCGCGCCTGGCTGAGAACTTACCCTTCCTTCAACATCTATTTAAAAAAACAGATGTTGGTTCAGACCTATAATCCTAGCACTTTGGACATATGTGTATGTTAGTACACGTGTATGTATGTGTGATTATGGTTCAGACCTATAATCCTAGCACTTTGGGAGGCCAAGACAGGAAGATTGTTTGAGCCCAATAGTTTAAGAACAGCAGGCAACACAGTACAATCCTGTCTCTACAAAAAAATTAAGAAATTAATTGGAGGAGGCAGCATGCACCTACAGTCCTTAGAAAGGTGAGGCAGGAAGATTGTTCAAGCCCAGGAGTTGTAGGTTACAGTTAGCTTTGTACCGCTGCACTCCGGCCAACCTGAGTGACAGAATAAGACCTTATCTCTTAAAGAAAAAAATCTGTCTACACTTCTGTATCTTCAAGGTGTTAAAAAAATGACTGTAGCCAGGCATGGGAGCATATGCCTGTAATCACAGTGACTCCAGAGGCTACAGTAAATGATCACTTGAGCCCAAGAATTTCAAACCAACCTGGGCAACACAGCAAGACCATATCTACTCTGCCTCTTAAAAGAAAAAAAAAAAAGAAGGAAAGAAACCAGTGACTCTGAATGTAACATAATTAAAAGCATGTTAAACAATTCATAAATTACAGTCTTTTTCAAAAGTATCAAGGTCATGAAAGACGACGATAAACTGAGGAACTATTCCAGATTAAAGGAAACTAAACACGATAATAATTAAATGTGATATATGATCCTGAATATTTTGGGAAAATCTTTTTCGTTTCTAATAAAGGACATTATCAGGACAACTGCTAAAATGTGGATAATATCTGTAGGTTAGAAAAAAATATTATTATCAATGTTAATTTCCTGATACTCATAATCATACTGTGGTTATATGTAAGAAAATATCCTTGTTCTTAGAAACACTGATGTATTTAGGTGTATAAGGGGCATAATGTGGGCAAATCATTTTATGTGCTTCAAAATAAAGTTAGTACACGTGTATGTGTGTGTATATATAGATATATACACACACATGCATATGCAAAGACATAGGTATATAGGTCAATTAAGTAAAGGGCTTATGAGAATTCTTTGTACTATTCTTATAGTTTCTAAAAGGTTTAAATTATCTCAAAATAAAGTTTGAAAAAACTGCATAAATTTTATTAAAAACTACTGTTTAACCCCACCTTCAACTTTCATCTTTTAATATCAATTATAGTTAATACCAATACACAAAATAATAGTATATGGGATATTACTATGTATTGCTAAAAAATGAGGAATACATGCTCAACTGGGTAAATGAGAAATAACGTTAAAATATGTAGTAGCCCTAATGTCCTAAATACTGGTTAAGTCTCTAAGTGGGTAACATAGCAATAGAAAGTTTAGGGGCAGAACAGAGTTTGGAAGCTGTTGTTCTAAAGCAGGAGTCCTAAAACACCTAAGAGTGTATCAGAATCACCTGAAGAGCTTGTTAAAAAACAGATTTCATAGCTCAGTAGGTAGGGCACTGGTCACATACACCAAGGCTGGTGGGTTCAAATCTGACCTGGGCCTGCTAAAACACCAATGACAACTGCAACAAAAAAATAGCTGGGCGTTGTGGAGGGCACCTGTAGTCCCAGCTAGTTGGGCGGCTGAGGCAAGAAAATTGCTTATTAAGCCCAAGAGTTTGAGATTGCTGTGAGCTGTGATTCCACAGTACTCTAACGAGGATGACACAGTGAGACTGTCTCAATTTAAAAAAAAGGAAAAAAAAAAGATGTAGTGGCTCATGCCTGTAATCCTAGCATTTTAGGATGTCAAGGTAGGTGGATACCTTGAGCTTAGGAATTCAAGACTGGCCTGAGCAAGAGTGAGGCTCCATCTCTACTAAAAACACAAAAAACAGCTAGGTGGGAGACTAAGGCAAGAAGATCAGGTGAGTCCAAAAGTTTGAGGTTGCTAAGAGCTATGATGCCATGGCACTGTATCCAGGGCGACAGCGAGACTTTATCTCAAGAAAACAAAAGAACATGGTGGGGGACAGGGGGTATGGCACACCTCTTGAGGACAGGACACAATTATAAAAGGGACTTTATCTAATAAAAAGAACAGATTTCTTTCCCACTACCAGAATTCCTGACAATAAAAATAAATATGGCTTGGCACCTATGGCTCAGCGGCTAGGGCACCAGCCACAAACACCTGAGCTGGTGAGTTCGAATCTAGCCCAGATCAACTACAACCAAAAAATAGCTGGGCATTGTGGCAGGTGCCTGTAGTCCCAGGGACTTGTGAGGCTGAGGCAAGAGAATGGCTTAAGCCCAGGAGTTTGAGGTTGCTGTGAGCTGTGATGCCATGACACTCTACTGAGGGCGACATAGTGAGACTCTGTCTCAAAAAATAAATGAATAAATAAATAAAATCCACAATAAAGAAATGAAAAAAATAAAATAAAATAAATAAATAAAATCCCAATCCCAAGCAATAAAAATAAATAAAGATATAGAATTAAAAAAAAAAAAAAAAGAACAGATTTCTTCCCACTACCAGAATTCCTGACTCAATATTTAAGGGTAAGGCCTGAGAATCAGTATTTCTAACAAGTTGTCAGGTTCTCTGCTCTTGCAAGGACCATACTTTTGAGAAGCACTACTCTAAATCAATGTCAGCTGTTAAACCACAAACTTCCCAAGAACAGGGAAACTGTTCATATTTAATCCACTACACATATCCTATTATGGCATCATGTTGGATACTGCAGAGTTTATGATATGTGATAGAAAATAATAAATGCACTGAGGACAATTGGAACCCTTCATTACTGAACGCCACATTTTAAGTGCTTACACCAATAGCTAAATTAGGAAGGTGGAGAAGCACAGAAAGGAGAATGAGACCAATCAGGGACCAAAATAAATCTAAAAAAGAAATGTGGTAAATAAAGTAACCATTTAAATCTCTAATCAGTACCTCCATTATCAATTCTAACAGTATCTATCCTTGCAATCCCATTCAATTCAATTTAACGAGTACAATCTAAATAATTTTTTATTTATGCAGTTCTTCTTTCTTTAAAATTTTAGAAGCCTTTTTTTTTTTTTCTGAGACCAAGTCTCAGTTTGTTGCATTTGGTAGAGTGCCGTGATCTCATAGCAACCTCAAACACTTGGGCTCAAGTGATACTCTTGCCTCAGCCTCCCAAGTAGCTAGGACTACAGGTACCCGCCATAACACCTGGCTATATTTTAGAGACAAGGTCTTGATCTTGCTCAGGTTGGTCTCAAACTCCTGAGTTCAGGCAATCTACCCGCCCCGTCTTGGCCTTCCAAAGTGCTGGGATTACAGGCGTGAGCCACCGTGAGGAAGTCTTGCTAAAAAAAAACCCTTAGAATATTCAGAAATATCCGTTTACTAGTTCCATCTGCATAGAAAACAGAAAGCAGAGTCCAGATGTGCGATTATAAGATCATGAAGGAAGTGATAGAAGAGTTAAAAGGATCAACGGCTTTCAATATAAATCAATTTCTATAAAGTGAAATACCTTTCTTCTTTTGCTTCAGGGCTATTCTGCGATGTAATTGCAGGTTCTTTTTTTTTTTCTTCAGAGTCTTTGTCAGATGATGGTCCATCTGAAAATTTATGAAATCACTAGGTTGTTAGCATTTGTTAAAAATAAAAACTGAAATATGGCATGGTGACAGGGTATTTACACAAACAATAATAAAATCCTAACTTTCCCATGAGTTTATGTAAGCTATTCTAGTACATATACGTATGTGTGGGGTATTTTTCTTTCCTATTTTTTTTTATTGTTAGTGAATCATTGAGGGTACAAAGAGCCAGGTTACAATGCTTGCATTTGCTGGGTAAACTCTCTCTAATAATAGTGTGGGGTATTTTTCTTAATGTGTGTTCAGTCGACACTCACAAATAAATTTTCTCATTTGGTGGGAATGATAAATTCATAGGCCAATGGGAAACTTTTAGAGAATAAAGATACAAAAAAAAAAAAAAGAAGGAAAGAATATGAAAATATTTAAAAATGAAAGCACATTAGCTTGGCACAATGGCATATCTGTCGTCCCAGCTACTTGGGAGGTTGAAGCAGGAGGATCTTTTGAGGCCAGGAATTTGAGGCTGCAGTAAGCCCTGATCACACACCACTGCATTCTGATCTCTGGGCAATTAGGGTGAGGCCTTATCTCTTAAAAACTTAAAAAAAAAAAAAAAAAAAAAAAAAATGAAAGCACAAAGCACGGATACCAACATTTGAAAAATAATTTTTCAAGAAGTGAAAAAATTTAAGCTAGTACCCAAAATATAAATAAATACTTCTAGAGAAGTAAACAAACGACACTTTCATAAAAAATACCTCAGGATTAGTAAGATCTACCCAGCACCTCCTTTGTCTTAAAAGATGTGTAAAGTAATACAGAACAAGCTTTAAGACTTAAAGAGGCAAGCAACCAGAAATTGTGAAACAACGATGCAAATAGGTTGAATCAATGTAGTATTTTAGTACTGACAAGAAACACTGATCTTTAAATCAATCAAACTCTCCTCGAAGGTTCAGACAATGTATGAGTCTAAAAGTACACCTCTTGCCTACAATTTGCTAAGTGGAGATTTAGGTACCTTCAATACGTATAAAAGAGTAAAATTCTTTAAGATTAAATGAGCACTAACTACAATGTCCATTCTTTTCTCCCACAAACAGTAAACCATGGTTCTAGAAATAAAAATACACATTTAAGGGCTGGGCACAGTGCTCGCGTGTGTAATCCTAGAACTGTGGAATGCTAAGGCAAGAGGATCCCTTAAGCTCAGGAGTTGAAGACCAGCCTGAGCAAGAGTGAGACCCCATCTCTATTAAAAATAGAATAACTAGCAGGGCATTGTAGTGGGGACCTGTAGTCACAGTTACTCAAGTGGCTGAAGCAAGAAGATTGTTCAAGCCCAGCAGTTTGAGGTTGCTATGAAGTAATCTGACACCACAGCACTCTAGCCAGGGCAACAGAGTGAGACTGTGTCTCCCCCAAAGGAAAAAAAAAGTAGTATATGGTTTCAATCAACTCCAGTGACTAATTTTAAACATGTTACGGTATGATATCAGCTTTAAAACTTAAATGAACTATAAAACTAGAGTTTCCATTTATCTTTAAAAAGAAGACATTTAAAGAAACTTTTGGCCAGGCACAGTGGTTCGTGCCTGTAATCCTAGCAGTCTGGCAGAGGTAGACAGACTGCTTGAGCTCAGAAGTTCGAGACCAGCCTGAGCAAGAGACTCTGTCTCTACTAAAAATAGAAAAGTTATCTTACAGGGTGTTGTGCACCTGTAATCCCAGCTACCTGGAAGACTGAGGCATGAGGATCACTTGAGCACTTAAGTTTGAGGTGCTGTGAGGTAGGCTGACAACACAGCACTCTACCCAGGGTGACAGAGCAAGACTCTGCCTAGATGGATGGAAGGAAGGAAGGCAGGCAGGCTGGCTTTTATTTTATGTACAAGCATAATAAAAGAAGTATACGCCAGGCAGCCATAGCTCAATGGTTAGAGTGCAGGCCACATGCTCTGGGGCTGGAGTATTTAAACTGGCCTGAGCCTACTAAAGAAACAACAACAACAACAAAAAAGCCAGGTGTTGTAGCAGGAGCCTATAGTCCCAGCTACTAAGAAGGCTGAGGCAAGAGAATCACTTGAGTCCAAGAGTTTGAAGATGCTGTGAGCTATGACACTATAGTGCTCTACAGAGGGTGACAAAGTCAGACTCTTGTCTCAATTAACAAAAAAAAAAAAAAAAGAAGAAGCAGCAGCAGTACAAAGAACTTCCATATGTGTTCTACACAGATTCCCCAACTGTTAACACTCTGGCACGTCTGCTTTCTCATTTCTTTCATTCCCCCATGTACAGACACACATGTGTATACACACATACGTGCACAGACACATTTCTTTTTGAACCATTTGAAAATAAGGAGCAGACATATCCCTAAATGCTTCACTGTGGGTTTCCTAATAATAAAGACATTCATTTACATAACCACAGCAAATGATAAGTAAATTTTTAAGAATGTATATAGTATTATTAAATAATCTACAGACCTTCTAAAATTCTGACAATTATCCCAATAATAATCTTTACCATATTTTTTTTCTGGCCCAGAATACAATACATTGTTAGATGCTTGGGAGGCTGAGGCAAGAGAAGCACTTGAGTCCAAGAGTTTGAGGTTGCTGTGAGCTGTGATGCCACAGCACTTTACTAAAGGCAGTCAAAAAAAATTTTTTTTTTTTTACATAATTCACTTTTCCTGTTTTCCCTTCCATATAAGGTAACAGCTATTTAGAAAAATGGTTGAGCCCACTGCTGGGGCAGAGAACACAGATGAACACAATACATCTTTGTGGTCCCAGAATATTAAAAAGTGGTGAAAAAGCTCAAGAGGGCAGGTCAAAAGAACACAGAGGGGGTGCCCAAACCTGGCCATTGTTTCAGGTGGCCAAACCTGAAACAATGAAAATATCAAAATAAATCTGAATAGTAATGGATTATAATCCATCATACCGAATAGGAATCCCTGAATCTACACTAATAACAAAATAAACAGCTGGGCATAAAAGGCAGTTCCTTGCTATAGCAATGATTTATAAATATTAAAGTGGAGAGTCAGAAAATCACATTTTACAACCATCACTATAGGGACTGGTTTGGGCAAAAATCCATGGATGCAAAATTGGCAAGACCTGATAAGGTCCAAGATAGTTTTGGGTTTTAACATGTCTCTCACAGGATGTTATAGGAGGAAAAATAATAAACTATAGAATGTACACACTTATATTGGAGTCTCAAAATTACCATCATCAATGCCTCTGCATATGATTCCTTGAAAAGAATCTAACATGCTTATGTAATATTCCAATTGTAGATGTACAGCCTGATGTAACCATGAGAAAATAGCAAATCAACCTAAAATAAAAATATACTTTTAAAAATAATGGAGGATGGCCAGGGACGGTGGCTCACACCTGTAATCCCAGCAATCCATCATACCCAGGCAGATGCACTAGTTTTGAGCTTAAGCTCACAAGTTTGAGACTAGCCTGAGCAAAAGTGAGACCCTGGCTCTACTAAAAATGAAAAACTGAGGCAAGAGGATTGCTTGAGCCCAGGAGTTTGAGGTTGCTGTGAGTTATGAGGCCATGGCACTCTACCAAGGGCAACAAAGTGAGACTCTGTCTAAAATAAAATTAAATAAAAATAAAATAAAATAGGCTCGGTGCCTGGGGCGCCAGCAACATACACAGAACTGGCAGGTTCGAATCCAGCCTGAGCCTGCCAAACAATGACAACTACAACCAAAACAGAACGAGGCGTTGTGGTGGGTGCCTGTAGTTCCAGCTACTTGGGAGGCTGAGGCCAGAGAACTGCTTAAGGCCAAGAGTTGGAGGTTGCTGTAAGCTGTGATATCACAGCACTCTACCCAGGGCAATAGCTTGAGACTCTGTCTCAAAAAAATAAAGAAAATTTAAAAAAAAAATAAAATGAAATAAAATAAAGAAGAGAAGAGAAAAGAAAAGAAAAAAGAAAGAAAAGAGAAAAGAAAAGAAAGAGGGAAGCCAGACATAGTGGTTCACAGCTATAATACCAGCACTTTGGGAGGCTGAGGCGGGAGCATTGTCTGAGGCCAGGAAATCCAGGACAGCCTAGGCAACATAGCAAAGCCCCCGTCTCTTAAAAACAAAACAACAAAAAAGAAAATAATAAATTCTCTTCATGTATACAAAGTACAACTTAAAGCTTTGAAGTTTTGACTTCAATATATTTCCTAGTTTACTTTTAAACCAAAATCCAACTCTACACTCATTGTAATTGGTCATTTTCTGTATGCTGTATAACATATGCAAGTCCTATTTCCAAACACAAAAAATATGCTAATCTTTGATTTTTAATCCCTTAATCAATTTGATAAAAATCTTGATTTTCACAAAAGTGATCATTTTTAAAGTACATTAGTGTCTACATGAATCCATATATGAGATAAAACTGCTCAGAAGCATATGTGTCCACACACAAACTAGCGCAAGTAAAAACTGATGAAATTGGCAAAAAGTCTCTAGATTGTGCCAACGTCAGTGTGTACTAGAGCTGTGCGATGTTACCACTGGAGGTAGCTGGATGAAGGATACATGAAACCTTTCTGCACTGTTGTATGTCAACAAAAAACAAAGTAAGATTTAGAAAAAGGGAATTCATATTGGTTGGGCTAGGACCCTATGGACAAGGATAAAGTAAACTTCTGAGAGAGATAATAACAGGGAAAGATCATGGATCAAATGAAAAGAAGAAACAAGGCAGGAATGGGTGGCTCGTGGCTATAATCCTGCCACTCTGAAAGGCAGAGATGGTGCATTGTTTGAGCCCAGGAGTTCAAGACCAGTCTGAGCAAGAGGAAGACCCTGTCTCTACTAAAAAATAGAAAAATTAGCCAGGTGTGGTGGCAGGCGTCTGCAGTCCTAGCTACTCAGGAAGCTGAGGCATGAATCACTTGAGCCAAAGAGTTTGAGGTTGCAATGATGATGCCACAGCACTCAACTTCAGAGCAACAGAGTTAAGATTCTGTCTCAAAAAAAAAAAGAAAAGAAAGAAAGAAAAAGAAATGAAATCATGACCCCAAATAGACAGGTTGAGTATTAAAATGAGAAAGAACACTTCTTAGAGAAAAACAAAAAGGGAAAGGGTGCCTATATTCATCAGAATGTCATGTCATAAAACACAATGAAAGGCTTAAGAACTGTTCCAGGCTTGGCGCTTGTAGCTCAAGTGGCTAGGGCACCAGACCAGCCACATACACTGGAGCAGGCGGGTTTGAATCCAGCCCAGGCCCGCCAAACAACAATGACAACTACAACAAAAAATAGCCGGGTGTTGTGGCGGGTGCCTGTGGTCCCAGCTACTTGGGAGACTGAGGCAAGGGAATCACTTAAGCCCAAAAGTTGCAGTTGGAGGTTGCTGTGAGCTGTGATACCACAGCACTCTACCGAGGGCAACATAATGAAAACTCTGTCTCAAAAAAAAAAAAAAAAAGAACTGTTCCAGATTAGGAAACTATATAGGTGATACTGAATTGGATCTTGTTCTGGGGGAGGAAAGAAAAAAAAGAAGCCATAAAGGACATCGTTGGGACAACTGACAAAACTGGAACACAGATTACAGAACTAAAAACGTTAGTGAATGTTAAATTTCCTATACTCTGGTTCCATAAGAAAATGCAATTATTCTAAGGAAAATACACTTAATGTTTTAAAGGGTAAAAGAACATGATCTATTCAGTCTATTTTCAAACAGTTCATAAAAAACAATTTGTGTGTATTTATGTGTAATAAAGTGAGAGATGGAGAAAGATTATAAAACACATATGGCAAATATTAAAAATTGATGATCTGGATAAAAGATACAGAGTTCTTTGCATTATTCTGCAAGTTTTCTGTTAAGTTAAAAAATTATTTCAGAAACCATTTCAAAAAGTATGTGCATTCCCCTTGGCAGAAAATTCTTAAGAGTTTATCTGGTTATAGATGTCAAAACTTAAGAAAGCTAAATCTGACTAGCCTAACAGATCAAATTAATACCTCTCACCTTTAATACAAAGTATTTATTAAATTACATCTAGATTCTCAGAGGAGGAAAAAAAACCCAACCACCAAATGATTGAATAAACCAGAAATCAAAAATTATATGTAAGGTAAGATCAATTATACCTAATAACTTTTTCCAGGATTTGATGAGAGACTTTGCTAACGATGTAACTTCTTCATCTGTACTCTGCTTACGAATAGCATTAACTGACATTCCGATTCTTGTGGACTGCAAGGCAACAAAAAAAAATTATGTAGACTAATTTTATTTTAAACAACTTAGCATGTCACCCATACCTTCTTCTTTCCCAGATTCCTGTTTCCATTTTAGAATTTTAAGACCTCAATTATTTGAATTCTTAGAATAGCAAACTATATTTTGAAGATACATAGATCTTCAGATCAAACATCTTCATCAGTGTTCTTATCAATGAGCTCTACAAGCATACAGTTTGCTGTTGCAAAAAGGCTGGTTAACTACAGAAATGAAATCAGTCTTACTACAAGGGAGAAGTGAGGTTAAGATATAAAAGGTTGTGGATAAAAGGCAGGCTGAAGCAATCGTGACTAACAAACGCCCTTCTTGGTTTCTATGCATTTTTCCATGTACATTACTATATAGAGCACCAGCAACAACTTATAATGAGGCTATCCACTTACCAACATTTAAAAGGTTTTCTTTAGGCATGTAATCGTGGATATTAACAAGGAGTTCACGAAATATAGATAAAATTCAAAATGCAATAATATTATGTGCCCAGGATTATGCTCAGAGCATCCATTAACTCTCCTAACAACCCTTCAAAGTTGAGATCATTATCTCTATTTTTAAAGATGAAGAGATTGAAAGTACCAATAAATAACTTGCCCAGCATTCCAGTTACTAATTGGCAACCTGGGAATTTAATCCAGGTCTGTCCGCCTCCAAAGTCCATGTTCTTTCCAGCACATCAATGGTTTTCAAACTGTGCTCAAAGAACACAAAAACTATGACAGCCCAATTATAGGCGATAAATTTAAAAAATGGTAAATTATTTAGTAAATTCAGGTTGTTAGTAAACAATCTTTCAAAACAAATTGTCTATGGAAGAAAAAATTACAAAAGGAAATCTTAGTGCTGAAAAAAAGACGAGAATCCCTGCTGTAAGCTTTACAAAGAAAAATAAAGTATACTTAAGATTTCCTTCTAAATTATTCAACCCTCGCAACAAAAAGACAGATTCAGTACATAATTTATGTTCAAGAATTTAGAATACGTACTTGGCTGCAGTCTCCTACGTTGTACCTTTTGGAGAGCTGAGCAAAGCAGATATGGTTCAACAGCAGAAAGATAAAGGGGACCCCAAAATCCTAAAGCCCCAAAGTTGTTAGGGTTAACCAGTTAAGTCTTCTAGGAAAAAAGCCACTTTTTTAATGAGTGCAAGAAATAACTTGAGTTACTAACAGAGTTCTGAAGCTTTTTTTTTTTTTGAAACAGTCTCATCATGTCACCCTTGTGGCATCACAGCTCACAGCAAGCTCAAACTCTTGGGCTCAAGAGATTCTCTTGCTTCAGCCTCCCAAGTAGCTGGACTACAGGCGCATGCTGGCCCAGCTATTTTTTTCTGCAGTTGTCATCACTGTTTAGCTGGCTCAGGCCGGGTTCCAACCTGCCACCCTTGGTATATGTAGCTGGCGCCGTAACCACCATGCTACTGGCACCAAGCAAGTATGTAGTTCTAAAGCTCTGAACTGACGCAAACTGCAGGGGAAAAATGGTGTGTTAGTAGGGACTTGCAGGAGACCAGAGGTACTGGAGATGACGAATAAATTGTGTGCTGCTGGGTGACTATTTTTTAATTATCAGAGGACGCTTTGATTACTAAAAAGTTAATGATTATCCTACTTTGCAACTAAAAAAACCCATACAGAGAATACAATTATCTGTAATAAACATGTTAAGGAAGAGACTGTGTAGTCAAAATAATACAGGAGGCTGCCGAAATAGAATGAAAAACAAACATCTGAGATAGGTTTTTTCCCCTTCTGTAGGGTGTTAGGGTGGAAATGGGAAAAAGTAGACAGAGGATATGTTTGTAAATCTGTTTACTTGCATAAACCACGCCTGGATTTGCCTCTAGGTAAAAATTTCTAGGGAATTTTCCTAAATCCTATATGCTAAGATTCATAAGATGTATTTTGGGGCAATAAAAAAGTCTTTTGTGTTCAAGTCACATTAGGAACTGTGGCGTTAAACAGCTTTCTTAACTGTAGGACTAATGAAAAGTGTTCAACACAAACTATACACTGTGAAACTTCAGCAGAGAAAATGTGTGCCTTTGTCCGTGGCTTGTACAGAACATTAGGTATACAGTAGAAAGACATTACCTTGGAAAGATGGAGAGGGCACTAAGCAGACTTAGGGAATCGGCTGCACAATGATGGTAAAGCAGAAAGGAATGAACACTGAGATCAAGAGACACTGTTTACATCACAGGAAACAAGCAGACTGGTGTGCTCCGGAAGAAAAATCTCCTTCGCGATCACTCATGAGTTTTGCCAAGATGATCTGAAGGTAGCCACTAAATCTTAAGGTAAAAAACATATAGCTACTATATAGCTAATATAAAACATGTAAAAAGTGTAAAAACACACATGTATATAAAACAACATACAAGAAGAAACACAACTACTATAAAACATTGGTGAAAGGCATTAAAGACAACCTAAATAAATACAAACTCCCATGTTCACAGGTTTGGAAGACTTAAATGTTAAGACTATAATACTAATCAGGTCAAACTACAGATTCAATACAATCTCTATCAGAATCCCATCTGCCTTTTGTGCAGAAATTGACAAAGCTTATCCTAAAGTGCATATGGAAATGAAGGACCCAAAATAGCCAAAACGTTCTTGAAAAAGAACAAAATTGGAGCACTCAAAAGTCCTAATATCAAAATGTACTGCACCAAAGACAGAATAAGCAGGACAGTATAGGACTGGAAAGGGCAGACATGTGGATCAGCAGACGAGATTTAAGACTCCAGAGATTACACTTTTCATCAAGTGATTTTAGACAAGGATGTAAACAAAATTCATTGGAGAAAAGAGTATTCTTTTCAACTAATGGGGCTGGAACAACCAGACATCCATATGTAAAAGAATGAGGTTGGACCTCTTCAACACACAAAAATTAACTCAAAATGAATAGGTGTAAATCTTCATGACCTTGAACTAAGCAACTGTTTTTTAAATATGATACCTAAAGCGCAAATAACCAAAGAAAAATAGATAAATTAGGTAACATCAAAAAAATTTTTGTGCTTCAATGAACACCATCAAGAAAGTAAAGAAATATTCCACAGATTGGGAGATAATATTTGCAAATTCTATCACTAACAAGGGACTTACATTACAATGCAATAATAAAGAGACAACCAAATTTAAAAATGGCCAAAGGATCTGGATAGGCAGTTCTCCAAATAAGATATAGAAATGGCCAACAAGCACAAGAAAATCAACATCACTAGACATTAGGGAAATGGAAATCAAAACCACAATGAAATGCCATTTCACACTCACTAGAATGACTGTAATCAAAGACAGGTGTTAAGTGTTTGCAAGCATGTACAGAAAATGAAATCCTTATTTACTGCTGCTGAAAATATAAAATGGCACTGTGGCTTGTAAATAGTCTGGCATATCCTTGAAATCATAAAGCATGGAGTTACCACATAACCCAGCAATTCCACTCCTGGGTATCTCTCCAAGAACAACAAAAACATGTTCATACTAACTTGTACACAAACACACGTCAGCATGATTCATAAAAGCCAAAAAAGTTGAAACAACCCCAAATTCCATCAACTGATCAATAAACAAAATGTTATATATCCATACAAGAACTTATTCAGCCATAAAAAGAATTAAAATTCTGAAATAAATTACAACATAGATGAACCTTGAAAACATTATGCTAATTGAAAGCCAGACACAAAAGGCCACACACTGTATAAATCCATATACTTGAAATCTCCAGAATGAGATAGAAAGTACCGTATATACTCGAGTATATACGGTAGATAAAAATCCTAGAATGAGAGGTGGTCCAGTTGGGGAGCAAGGGGGAGTAAAAATACAAGTTTTTTTTTTTTTTTCTTTTTTTTTTTTGAGGGGATGTTATGAAAATGTTCTAATAATTGTGATGACACCAGAATTCTTTGTATACAGTAAAAAGCACTGAATTGTACACTTTACATGAATATACAATATATAAATTATATTTAAATAAAGCTGTTTAAAAAAAAACAGCTGTGGTTACTATCCAATTAAGTTCCAGGAGGGCTATTCTGCATGTACAATAATACCTAGCACACAGTATGTACTTAATAATTATTGAATGAATTAATCTACTATATACAAAATCTTACAAAACTAGCCCAATCTATTACATTTGTCTTCCAGTTTACTTCCTCACCTTCGACCCATGCCAATTGGCATTCTATCCCATCACTTTGCTGAAAGTTTCCTGCATTCCTCATTGTAAATTACAACGGACTCTTCAGTTTTCATCTGATTTAACCACTCTGTTACAGCCTAACATGGTATACCCTTCTTACAGGATCCACTCCTATGCTATCGGCTTCCAAATGTTTCCTAAACCTGTCCTTTCTCCTACACTCTAGAGATGCTTATATGCAGGGCTACTTAAATAAATTTGTTAATTAAATGAAATTTAAAATTCAGTTCTTCAGGGCAGCGCCTGTGGCTCAGTGAATAGGGCCCCAGACCCCATATACTGAGGGTAGCGGGTTCAAACCCGCCCAGGCCAAACTGCAACAACAACAACAACAAAAAAATTCAGTTCTTTAGTAATATTTCAAGTGCCCAAGAGCTTCCTGTGGTTAGCAGTCACCATATTAGACAACACAGATATCAAACATTTCCATCACTGCAGGAAGTTCTACTTGACTACCTACCAGGCATTTGCACCAGCACCTCAAAACCCAATGGACCCCAAAATTACCCTTTATCCTCTTCAACTCTGCACCTTTACTTTTTCTTATCCCAATCCTACCTTCACACCACCTTTTGTGAATTTTCACACACTATTAAATGGCACCACCTACCCAGTTACCATGGCAAAACTCTTGTCATCCTAAATCCCTCTTCTTAACTCCCCATCCAATTAGCTACCAATTGTTACAGACTGTCTAACATTAATAAATTCCCCTTTTCTCCATTTCTATTGCTAACATCTTAATTCAAGCTCTCATCATTCCTCACCTGAATAAATGCATTAGTCAACAGGTCTTTTAGGCTCCAGCCTCTCATTTCTTCCAATGTGCAAATCCGGTCACGCATCTTCCCACCCAATACCTTTCGGGAGTACTGTTGGATTGGATATGAAGCCTTGCAGGCCAACTTGCCTGGGTCTTCAACCCTGTATGTGGTTAACTCTTCCTTTACCCTCACTTCTAATATGCCACACTGCTTCCATACTGTTTCCTCTACCGGCATACCTACTCATCTTTTGAGACTTGGCTTTAGCTTCATCGTGTACATGAAGGCACTAAGTGCTCCCTATTAAAACAGTGGGGTTTTTTTTGTACAAACACGGTCTTGCTCTATTGCCCAGGCTGGTCTCAAGCTCCTGGCCTCAAAAGATCCTCCCACCTCAGCCTCCCAAAGTGCTGGGATTACAGGCATGAGCCACTGTGTCTGGCCCTATTAAAACATTAAATAAGATCTAGCAGAAGGTATAAAAGCAACAATAATAATAAGCAACAACAGATGTCAAGACATCTATAACAACTATGAGTTAACTGAAATTAAAACATTTTGGATTTCTTTTAGTTACAGTCATAAATACTGCTATGATTTACTGCCTTCTGATTAAACATTACTGCCTAATGTTTAATTTCAGTTAGCAGCAAAAATAAATGTAATTTCCCCCCCCCCATCGTGTCACACAAATTTACTCCCACCTTTCCCTAATTATTCTTTTTTTGAAACAGAGTCTCACTTTGTCACCCTCAATAGAATGCCATCCCATCATAGCTCACAGCAACCTCAAACTTGTGAGCTCAAGTGATCCTCTTGCCTTAGCCTCCCAAGTATCTGGGACTACAAGTGCCTGCCACAACACCTAGCTAGTTTTTTTGAATAATCCATCTATCATATGGACTATCTTTTTTTTTTTTTTAAGCATGCCCGGACAGGGTTCAAACCTGCCACCCCTGGTGCATGGGGCTGGTGCTCTAACCATTGAGCTACAAGGGCCCTTGGCTAGTTTTAGAGACAGAGTCCCACTCTTACTCAGGCTGGTCTCGAACGCCTGAGCTCAGGCAATCTACCCCCCTCAGCCTCCCAGAGTGCTGGAATTACAGGCATGAGTCACCACACCTGGCTAAATTCTTTCTTAAGAGACAGTGTCTTGCTGTTGCCCAGGCTACAGTGCAGTGACACAATCATAGCTCATTGCAGCTTCAAACTCCTGGACTCCAGTGATCCTCTTGCCTCAGTCTCCCAGGTCACTGGAACAGGTGAACCACTACACCCAGACATTTGTCCCTAACCTCTGACTTAATAGAACTGAAATGTCAAAGAAGGTAATTATGGATAATGAAGAAATGTCTAGTGGAAAATAGCCAGATTTATGTCATGTTTCAGTACTATTAGAACGTTAAAATAAGACTTCAAAAACAGCAGGATATTGTTATAAAAACAGACACATAGACCAATGAAACAACTGATTTTTGACAAAGGCATCAAGAACACACACTAAGAAAAGGACCTTCTCTTTAATAAATAGGGCTGAGAAAACAGGATATCCATATGCAGAAGAAAGAAAGTAGACTGCTATCTCTTACCACATAGATGAATGAAAGAATTAAACATAAGACCTCAAACTATAAAACTACTAGAAGAAAACAGGAAAACATTTTAGGACATTAGTCTAAGCAAAGATTTGATGGCTAAGATCTCAAAAACAAAGGCAACAAAAATAAAAACAGATAGGATCGTATTACTTCTACACAGTAAAGGAAACAATCAACAGAGTGAAGACACCACCTGCTGAACGGGAGCAACTGTTTGCAAACTTTTCTTCTAATAAGAGGGTAATATCCAGAACATTCAAGGAACTCAAACAACTCAAAAACAACAAACAACAACCCTATTCAAGAATGGGCCAAGGGGCGGCACCCATAGCTAAGTGGGTGGGGCACCAGCCACAAGCACTGAGGCTGGCGAGTTCAAACCCAACCTGGGCCAGCTAAAACAATGGCAACAATAACAACAAAAAAAAAGTGGCCGGGTTTTGTGGAAGGCGTCTATAGTCCCAGCTACTTGGGAGGCTGAACCAAGAGAATCGCCAGGAGTTTGAGATTGCTGTAAGCTGTGATGCCACAGTACTCTATCCAGGGTGACAGCTTGAGACTCTGTCTCAAAATATAAAAAAAATAAAAATAAAAATGGGCAAAGGACATGAGTAGACATCTCTCAAAAGAAGACTTATGAATGGCCAACAGGTATATGCAAACAATGTTTAATATCACTAAGTCCCAGGGAAATGCCAATCAAAACCACCTGAAATATTACCTTACCCCAGTAAGAATAGCTCTCACTAAAAAGACAAATAAAAAAATAATAACAGATGTTGATGAGGATGCAAAGGAAAGGGAACTCTTGTACACTGTTAATGGGGATATAAATTAGTACAGCCACTACAGAGATAGAGTATGGAGATTTCTCAAAAAACTAAAAACAGAACTACCATACAGTCTAATAATCCTGATACTGGATATTTATCCAAAGAAAAGGAAATTAGCATATCAAAGGGACACTTGCACCCCTGTGCTTCTTGTACCACTACTCACAATAGCAAAGATATAGAGCCAACACAACAGGTGAATGGATAAAGAAAATGTGGTATAGGCACATAATGGAATACAATTCAACCATGAGGAAAGAATGAAATCATGCCATCTGCAGCAATACAGACGGAACTGGAGGTCATTATGTTAAGCGAAGTAAGTCAGGCAGAGAAAGACAAATAATGCATCTTCTCGGTAATATGCAAGAGCTTAAAAAAATGGACCTCATGAAGACAGAAAGCAGAATGACTGACACCAGAAGCTGAGAAGGTAGATGGTGGTGGATGAAGAGAGAGTGGTTACCGGTACAAACAGTTAGATAAAGGAGCAAGTTCTAACATTCCAGATCAAAGTAGGCTAATTACAGTTAACAATGAGGTATTATGTACTTCAAATGTTCCCAACACACACAAATGACTACTTGAGAACAAGGGACACCGCAAACACACTCAATCATTTCAGTCTATGCATGTAAAAAAAAAAAAAAAAAAATCACACGTACCCTACTAGTACGTTCACATACTTTGTATTAATAAAATGTTTAAAAATAGACTAAGATTTCAGTAATGAATCTGTGTAATCTTTACTCGACATTTAATTGTGCACATGCTTGGCCAGTGCTCAAAAGGGAGAGGAGTCACCCCTGCCACCCTCGCCCTGAGGCTGGCTTCAGGCAGCAGCTGTTCTCAATGACAGACCACCACCGAGAAATCCTGGGAGACCAAACCCGGGCCCAGAGTAGTCCATTGCCACGGACTCAAATTTTATTCTTCCTGAGAAAGGTAACATTCTTCTAAAGTGGGAATTAAACAGATTACTGATTTATGCTGCTATCTTTAAAAAAGAGAATGAAATTAATAATTATTTATACCATAACTGGCAATACAAAAAACTTATATTGGGAATGAAGATGTTTCAGCATTGTATGACAATTCTGCTCAAAACTGCGATGCATATAAACACATACCTGTAATAATTCCAAGGTCATGGGAATATTCTTAAGCTCCTTCAGCAAATCCAATGCTCCAGCCTATAAAATAAAATAATTTCATATTGAACTCCCAAGACAGTAAAACAGGGTCTAACCCAGAGATTTACATTTATAATTCATATCCCTAACTCATGATGGCTCATTTACTCATATGAAAACAAACATACATATACACACTATCTTTCACATGGAGACTAAAACTTATTAGAAGATCATAAAATCCATTTACTGCATTATAACAAGTACTTGTGAAGCAACTGATTAAGTATTGTTTAATAGAAGTTTATTTTCAACAGATTTGTTTGTTAGTATGCACATGAACAGAAATATAAAATTTCTTACTGTGGTGGTATAACACACCTCAAAAGTCTATGGAGAGGCTCGGCGCATGTAGCTCAGCAACCAGGGCACCAGCCACTGGCCCGGGCCTGCCAAACAGTAACAACTACAACAAAAAACAGCTGGGCAATGTGGCGGGCACCTATAGTCCCAGCTACTTGGGAGGCTGAGGCAGGAGAATTGCCTAGGCCCAGGAGTTGGAGGTTGCTGTGAGGTGTGTGATGCCACAGCTCTCTACAGAGGGCAATAAAGTGACACTCTATCTCTACAAAAAAACAACAACAAAAAACAGAGCTAAGAAAGGAGCCAACCATGAGAAAGTTGCAGTGAGGGTCAGCAGATCCTGCAGCCTCTCTAACATTCGCTAAAGCATAGGGGGAGAGGGAAACTTTATTCTCATGAAGTCTATCTCACTGGTCTGCTTTGACATCTGCCTACCTGGTTCTTGCATAATAATAAAGAGCAAATCTAAAAGAAAATTCAGAAGATCTATGTTAAGTTCACAGGCCTGTCCACAGGGCTATCAAATTCCCAGTTAGAGTCAAAAGCTCCCAAGATGATGAAGAGGAAACAAAATAGGTCTGATAGAATAATTACAAGTTAAGAGAAATAAAATTAGATAAGGAGCAACAGTACCACTTACAGCCTATGGCCAAATATTCCAATCTGATAGTAATTTAGTACAGTTCATCTAATACATTCACTTAATCAAATTTCATTTAGTCTAATATTAACTTAACGTATTCTATTTGGTAAAAGGCGAAAGATTTATGCGATCTGAAGAGAAACGGGAGTATAATATGTGTATGTGTGTGTGTGTGTGTGTGTGTGTGTGTGTGTATTTTTTTTGTTGTTGAGATAGAGTCTCACTATATTGCCCTGGGTAGAATGCCGTGGTGTCACAGCTCACAGCAACCTCAAACTCTTGGGCTTAAGTGATTCTCCTGCCTCAGCCTCCCAAGTAGCTGGGACTACAGGTGACCACCACAACGCGCAGCTATTTTTTTCTTGCAGTTGTCATTGTCGTTTAGCAGGCGAGGGCTGGGTTTGAACCCGCCAACCTTGGTGCATGTAGATGGCATCATAACCAGTGTGGTACAGGTGGCAACACAGAGAAACTCTCAAAAAAAAAAAAAAAAAAAAATCTGTAAGTTTTGACTCTAGGTTTGACATTCTGCCTGGGAGAAGACACCACAACAATCATCTGGCTAATGCTAACGTACTTTCTAAAATGTCAAAGTATGAAGATGAGGCCCTACAAACTAATGAAAGACAGCATATCTCAGAAGAATAGAGATCCCATAGCATGTCACTCTTTATGCCCCCAAAGCAAGAAGGAAACAAAGACTCACACAGTAGGCTGTATAGCCTTTTACAGCTACCGCTGTAGCTGCCACCTAAGTGATTGTTACAAACTGGTCAACATACAGAGGTGGTCAACAAAAGGCACAAGGCGTGCTGTACTGATATGTATACGTGATGCATGTCTGGTCTGTGAAAATTAGACCGACTTGAGGAAGTCCATGTAGGGAGGTGGTCAACTATGGAGGTTCTACTATATTTTTCTTTTCTGAGACAGAGTCATAAACTAGAGTGTAGTGGTGTCATCATAGCTCACTGCAACCTTCAACTCCTTGAGTTCAAGTGAGTCTCTTGCCTCAGCTTCCTAAGTAGCTGGGACTACAGGCGCACACCCCCAAGTGTGGTTAATTTTTTCTATTTTTGGTAGAAATGGGGTCTCACTCTTACTCAGACTGGTTTTGAATGCCTGCCTTCAAGTAATCCTCTCACCTTGGCTTCCCAGAGGATTGCAGGCTTGAGCCACTGTGCCTATCCTATATTTCTTAAATATAAAATCAAGTAAACGCTTCCAGGCGTGTAATTTTTCCACTTTTTCCAGACATTAGATATTAGACGTGCCTTCCAGTGTTAACTTTTCTTCTGCCACTGAAGAGATAAACCATTTTAATTTAAGCCAATACCTCATAAATAAAATTTTAAATTCAGTAGAAATTAGGAAATAGATCATAAAGGATTTTAATGATTTGCTGCCTAAAGAACCTATCTGATTTTAAAATTCTATGTATTTCTGTACTTAGAGGTAACAACTGCATAATGTTAGAGGAGAGAACACTGACTTAGAATTATTATTCAGGGTGGCACCTGTAGCTCACCGAGGCTGGCTGGTTGGAATCCAGCCCTGGGTAGGTAAAACAACAATGCAACTGCAACAACAACAAAAAATAGCCGGGCATTGTGGTGGGTGCCTGTAGTCCCACCTACTTGGGAGGCTGAGGCCAGAGAATCACTAGAGCCCAAGAGTTTGAGGTTGCTGTGAGCTGTGATGCTACAGCACTCTATCACGGGCAACATGGTGAGACTCTGTCTCAAAAAAAAAAAAAAAAAAATTATTGTTCAACAAGTGGCCAGGCAAGGTAACTCGCACCTGTAATCACAGCACTCTGGGAAGCCCAGCAGGTAGAATGCTTGAGCTCAGGACTTTGAGACCAGCCTGAGCAATAGCAAGATTCCTGTATCTAAAAACAGCCAGGTGTGGTGGGTGCCTACAGTCCTACTGAAGTACTACTGAAGCAAGAAGATCTTTTGAGCCCAAGAGTTTAAAGTTGCTGAGAGCTATGAAGACACCATGGCATTCTACTAAAGATAACACAGTGACTCTGTCTCACAAAAAAAGGAAGGAAGGAAGGAAGGAAGGAAGGAAGGAAGGAAGGAAGGAAGGAAGGAAGGAAGGAAGGAAGGAAGGAAGGAAGGTTATTAAACAAGAATTTCCTTAGGCTTGACATTTTTGTGAGCAAATGAGGTCTTCAACCCCTTACCTATAAAACCAAAAACCCAAAACCTTTGAAAACTAAAAGAAGATTTCCAGATTTCTAATTAAGTTTGTTCATTTGAAATAGAGTCCTATAGTCTCAGCTACTTGAGAGGCTGAGGCAAGAGGATCACTCGAGCCTGAGAGTTTGAGGTTGCTATGAGTTACAGAAGCCACAGCACTCTACCAAGGGTGACAAAGGGTGACTCTGTCTCCAAAAAAATAAAAACAAAAACAAACAAAATAACCAGACAATCATACATTAATTCAGTGACAACAAACTTTTCATGTTAATATGTGCTTGCCAGGTCATTATATTAAATTCTTCACATACATTATCTCATTCTATCTGCACAATAAAACCCTATGGAAGCAGGTAATCTATTATCTTCATTTTACAGATGAGGAAATTAAAGCCAGTTAAGTAACTTGCACAAGGTCATAAAATTAATAGCTAAGAAAGGTGAGATCTACCCCAGTTCCATAAAATTACACTCTATTGCCTCTCAACAACTCATCAATGCTATGTATCAACTTCTGCTCTGTGTTAAGGATACAGCAGTGAGCAAGACAGAAAACCTTGCTACCCACGATAGCTCATGCCTATAATCCTAGCACTCTAGGAGGCCGAGGCAGAGGATCCCTTGAGCTCGGGAGTTCAAGACCAATCTGAGCAATAGGTCCCATCCCATCCCTAATAAAAACAGAAAAATTAGCCAGGCATTGTGGCAGGTGACCTGTAGTACCAACTACTCTACTTGGGAGGCTCAGGCAGGAGGATCACTTGAGTCCAGGAGTTTGACGTTACTGTGGCTAAGCCTGATGCCATGGCACTCTACTGCACAAGAGAGTCTGTCTCAAAAACAAAAACAAACAAACAAAAAACAGAAACGCTTTCTGACTTCAGAGAATTTAAAAACAAACAAATCTTTAAGAATCTCCTCCCAAAGGCTGAGCACAGTGGCTCACAACTGTAATCTCTGGAAGGCTAAGGTGGGCCGATTGCCTGAGCTCAGGAGTTCAAGACCAGCCTGAGCAAGAGCAAGACCCCATCTCTAAAAATAGTCAGGAGTTGTGGCAGACACCTGTACTCCCAGCTACTTGGAAGACTAAGGCAAGAGACTCGCTTGAGCCCAAGAGTTTGATGTTGCTGTTAGCTATGACGCCATGACACTCTACCAAGGGCAACAAAGTGAGACTCTGTCTAAAAAAAACAAACAAAAAAACAACTCCTCCAAACCTTCATATGAAGAGAGAAATATAAACACAGAAAAGGAAAGTGACTTGCCCAAGGTCACACTGATGGACAGTGTAACAGCATGGGCAAGAATCAGTGTCCTGACCCTACACCTCTTCTCTTTCCATTCCACTGGTCCACCCAGGTATACAGCCATTACCACACAAGAAGCTGCCTTCTATCTTTCTACAATCATCACTTGTCTCTAAATGAAGTCTATTAGATTACAGCATCTCCTAGAGATGATGCAAGAGACAGCAAGACTATCTTCTAGAGCCAAATTTAGTTCCTAGTATTGGCTGAAAAATAAACGACAGCTATTAAACAACTTTAGTACATTGTTGATTCTCCTGCCTCACACTTGTACTTTGTGCCCCACATATATAAGACTGTATAGGGTACGAACATTTTCTTCTTCAAGAAGACATAAAGAGGGAGTAAGGGGATTTACAGTTAAGAACATGGTCCATACCAATGACAGATCTAGATTCAAATCCATCATCTCTCAATTCCTAACTATAAGATCCTGGGAATGTTATTTCCCCTTTTCATTCAACTTCTTTATTTGTAGGTCAGCACAATATATTAACCTTGAAAAGTAGTAAAAAAGGCCAAATGCAGTAACATTCCACAGATGAAGTACCAAAGTAAAAGGCCAGACCCAAAGAATATGGCTGCTACGGACTACAAAGACACACAATTATTTATTTTTACCATAAAATATTCCTAAAGAATATGCCAGCAATTTAAGAGAGCATATTAAGTTCAATCAACTCAAATACTTCTTCACAGGATTTATCATGAGATTTCAAGGTTAAAAATTAAGATACTATTTACTTTTTAAAAAAGGAAACACTAAATTATAAATATTCCAATTATAAGTCATGTGCAGTGACTTACATCTATAATCTTAGCACTCTGAGAGGCTGAGGCAGGAGGATTTATTGAGCTCAGGAGTTCAACTCCAGCCTGAGCAAAGTGAAACCCTATCTCTACTAAAAACTAAAAAAATTAGACAGGTGTTGTGGCAGGTACCTTATAGTCCCAGCTACTTGGGAACCTAAGGCGGGATGACTGCTTGAACGCAGGAGTCCGGGGTTGGTGTAAGCTAGGCTAATGCCACAGCACTTTAGCTTGGTCAACAGAGTGAGACTGTCTCTAAATACGTGCATGCGTACGTATGTACGTACGTATGTATGTACATACAAACATAACCACCCACCCAGGCATGGTGGCTCATGTCTGTAATCCTAGCACTCTGGGAGGCCAAGGTAGGTTGATTGCTTAAACTCACTAGTTCCAGACCAGCCTGAGCAAGAGCAAGATTCTGTCTCTAAAAATAGCCTGGCATTGTGGCAGGCACCTGTAGTCCCAGCTACTTAGGAAGTTGAGGCAAAAGGATCACTTGAGCCCAGGAGTTTGAGGTTGCTGTGAGCTGTGATGCCACGGCACTCCACCAAAGGCAACAAAGTGAGACTCTGTCTCAAAAAATAAAATAAATAGCTTTCCGGCAGTGATGGCCTCCACACGCTAATATGCCTCTCACGAAGGATCTCTTCTTCATCCCTCTCCAGAAGAGGAAAAGAGGAAACACAAGAAGAAGGGCCTGGTGCAGAACCCCAACTCCTACTTCATGGACGTGAAATGCCCAGGATGCTACAAAATCACCATGGTGTTTAGCCATGCACAAACAGTAGTTTTGTGTGTTGGTTGCTCTACTGTCCTCCGCCAGCCTACAGGAGGAAAAGCAAGGCTTACAGAAGGATGTTCCTTCAGAAGAAAGCAGCACTGAAAGTACCCTGCTTGAATGAATGGGAAACCATCCCAATAAAGGCATTTTGGATATAAAGAAAAAAAAAAAAAAAGCCAGGCGTTGTGGCAAGTGCCTGTAGTCCCAACTACTCGGGAGGCTGAGGCAAGAGAATCGCTTAAGTCCAAGAGTTTGAGGTTGCTGTGAGCTGTGATGTCAAGGCACTCTACCCAGAGTGACAGAATGAGACTCTGTCTCAAAAACAAAACAAAACATGATAAGCAAAAGAGGACAAACAGAACAGGAGGAACAGAACCTACAGCAGCAGACAGGGGAATCCAAGTGAGAAGCACTCATGAACTTCAAAAGTTCTTTTTTTTGTTTGTTTGTTTGTTTGTTTTTGAGACAGTCTCACTTTGTTGCCCTAGGTAAGACTGCCATGGCATCACAGCTCACAGCAATCTCAAACTCTTATGTTCAAGTGATTCTCTTGCCTCAGCCTCCCAAGTAGCTGGGACTACAGGCACCAGCCACAACACTTGGCTAGTCTTTCTTTCTTTTCTTCTTTCTTTTCTTTCTTTCTTTCTTTCCTTTCTCTCTCTCTCTCTCTCTCTCTCTCTCTCTCTCTCTCTCTCTCCCTTTCCTTCCTTTCCTTCCTTCCTTCCTTTCTTTCTTTATTTTTGAGACAGAGTTTCACTATGTCACCCTCAGTAGAGTACTGTGACATCACAGCTCACAGCAACCTCCAGCTCTTGGGCTTAGGGGATTCTCTTGCCTCAGCCTCCTGAGTAGCTGGGACTACAGGTGCATGCCAAAACACCCGGCTATTTTTTTTTGCCATTTGGCCGGGGCCGGGTTTGAACCTGCCACTCTAGGTATATGGGGCCGGCACCCTACTCACTGAGCCACAGGCACCATCCTCAAAACTTTAAGTTCTTGCCTCCTTCCTCCTTTTAAACAAAGATAATCACAGATTATTTTCTAGCTCTTACTTCTTCCTAAGCACTGGTAACATTTTATATTCACTTAATCTTTACTAAATTACTTCAAATTTACTACCAAGAAATTTTCTAGAGATGTTAAGGAACATCCCTAAGATCACACAGCAAAAGTTCAGAACAGCCAAGATGTAGATCCACAAAAGTCAAAATGACAAGAAAAAAGGTTAAGCAAAAATCAGTGAATACCTAAAAATTTGGCATTACCTTCTATGGTTCATTGTGACCTAGAAAAGTGTAGTTGTAAAACTGCTAAAAATGCTATCTGAGATCAAATACACACCTGGGACAACATTCTGGGTAGAACTAGGGTCAAGATAATGACCTGAGAGTATTTAGGTAAACCTGGCTGCCACAGGCTACCGCAGAATGCCAAGTACATTCCCTTGCTTCCTGGTTTTATGTTCGCTTAATTGTTCCCATGCATCATTCAAAAGGAGACATAAAGGTCTCCTAAAGACAGATTATAGCTTAACACAGCAGTACCAGCTTTGCAGCAAAACAGATTTAGATTTGCATCTTCATTTGGCCACTTACTAGCTATTTGGCTTAGGATAATTCAGTTAACTTTCTAAATACAGTAGAATCTCCATAGTTGACAACCTCCTTAAGTTCACCTAATTTTCACAGATGGGACACGTACCACATCCATGTATCATCAGTATAGTAGGCCTAGGTCCTTATGTTGACCACCTCTATCTGTTGACCATTTTGTTATAGTTCCTTGGGTGGTCAACTTACAGAGGTTCCACAGTTAACTCATTTTTATTTTGCAAAGCTGTCTGAAGAATAAAAGAGATAAAGTAAGTACTCAGCAGAATATGTGGCTTAGAGTAATAGCTCAATCAAACTTATGGTTTTATTAAAACCAAATGATATCCAGTAATAGTACTTAAATTTGTCAGTTAAGATAACTATTATTCTTCAAATTTTACATTACATAGAATAGATACATTATTTAAAAAACAACACATGAAAGAAAATTTGAAAACCACAGAAAAAAAAAGAGAAACAAATCTACTATAATCCTACAACTCCCAAAACAACTATTAAATTACTGAACACTTAGAAAGTATTCTCTCTTCCCAGGAGAGGAAAGAGGTGTTATTCTGACCATTTCCCTTTCTCTGTATTTCATCAGCCTGTTTGAATGTCTAGAGGACAGGAAAATGAAAAGGAAAAAAGTAAAAGAACCAGTCAGTTTTTACTCTTCTTTTTGGGGTAACAAGTTTTCATTACTGTAACAGAAAACTTAGATTTTAGAAGAAAAAATAAATTTGAGAATTACCTGTAGGGTTTATGGTCATTTTCCACCAGACCCATTATAAAGATCTGTTGATAATTTGAGACCTGCAGATGCATACATACTTACCTTTTCCATACCTGCCCACTAAGAAATTACTTACTTTAAGAAATACCTATTACAAACCAGGTGTGGTGGCTGATACCTGTAATCCTAGAAATTTCAAAGGCCGAGGAGGGTGGATTGCTTGGGCTCAGGAGTTCCAGACAAGATTGAGAAAAAGTGAGACCCTACCTCTACTAAAAATAACAGGTGTGCTGGCAGGCATCTGTAGTCCCAGCTACTCAGGAGGCTGAGGCAGGAGGATTGTTGCTGTAAGGTATGATGATGCCCATGGCACTCTACTCAGGGCCAAAGAATAAGACTCTGTCTTAAAACAGTAACAACAACAAAACCTATTATGGCCAGGCATGTAGCTCAAACTTGTAATCCTAGCACTCTGGGAGACTGAGGCAAGAGGATCCTTTGAGCTTTGGAGACCAGCCTGAGCAAGAGTGAGACCTATCTCTACAAAAAATAGAAAATTAGCTGGACCTCACAGCAGACAACTGTAGTCCCAGCTACTCTGAAGGCTGAAGCCAGAGGATCACTTGAACCCAGGAGTTTGAGGTTGCTGTGAGCTAGGTAGATTTCAAGGCACTCTAGCCTCAACAGAGTGAGACTCTGTCTCCAGATTGTAAAAAACAAAAACAAACAAAAAAAAAACCTATTACAAGGAAAGAAACACCCACAGTTTTATATGATTAAAAGATAAACATTATAGCCTAAGTTACAGAAAAAAATTACCAACAGTTGAATTTTCTTCCCTAGCAGCTTCTACTATGAAAGTCTGGGGCTATCCAGGCAGAGAGGAAACATTTCCAGTTTAAACAAAATAACAGAAATATTCGACCTATCAAATAACCAGAACTCATCACCTGCTGTAGAGAATGAAAAGCCTGTTATCAATTGGAAAAATAAATGGTACAGGAAATTTTTTTTTTTTTTTTTTTTTGAGACAGAGTCTCACTTGGTAGCTCTCAGTAGAGTACTGTGGCATCATAGCTCAATAGCAACCTCTAACTCTTAGGCTCAAGCAATTCTCTTGCCTCAGCCTCCCAAGTAGCTGGGACTACAGGCACCTGCCACGAGAGATGGGGTCTTGCTCTTGCTCAGGCTGGTCTCCAAACTGTGAGCTCAGGCAAACCCAAGTGGTTGGATTACAGGCATGAGCCACAGCACCCAGCCATTATTTTATTTTATTTATTTATTTTTTGTTTTAAGAGACAGAGTTTTACTTTGTCGCCCTTTGTAGAGTACCGTGGCATCACAGCTCACAGCAACCTCCAGCTCTTGGGCTTAGGTGATGCTCTTGCCTCAGCCTCCTGGGTAGCTGGGACTACAGAGGCCAGCCACAATGCCTGGCTATTTTTTTGTTGCAGTTTGGCCAGGACAGGTTTGAACCTGCCACCCTCAGTATATACGGCCAATGCCCTAACCAGTGAGCCACAGGCACCGCCCCAATATTTTATATTTTAAGACAGAGTCTTACTCTGTTACCCTGGGTAGAATGCCATGGCATCATCATAGCTCATAGCAATCTCAGTCTCTTGGGCTCAAGCACCTTATCCTTCTGCCTCAGCCTCCCTGGTCACTGGGATTATAGGTATCCAATACCAGGCCCAGCTATTTTCTCTATTTTTATTTTTGTTTTTTATTTAGAGACAGTCTTACTTGTTGCCCTTGGTAGAGGGCTGTGGCATCACAGCTCACAGCAACCTTAAACTCCTCGACTCAAGTGATTCTCTTGCCTCAGCCTTGGAGTAGCTGGGACTACTACAGTAGCCACCACACCTGGCTATTTTTTTTTTTTTAAGAGATGAGGTCATGCTATCAAACTCCTGAGCTCAAGCAATCCATCCACCTCTGCCTTCCAGGGTGCTAGGATTACAGGCACGAGCCACTGTGCCCGGCCCAGGCAATATTTTAAAAGGCAAAAATTGCAAATACATATTAACAAGCAAGATACAGGCTCGGCAACTGTGGCTCAAGCGGCTAAAGCGCCAGCCACATACGCCTGAACTGGCAGGTTCGAATTCAGCCCGGGCCCACCAAATAACAATGACAGCTGCAACCAAAAAATAGCCAGGCGTTGTGGCAGGCACCTGTAGTCCCAGCTACTTGGGAGGCAGAGACAGGAGACTTGCTTGAGCCCAGGAGTTGGAGGTTGCTGTGAGCTGCGACGCCACCACACTCTACCCAGGGCGACAGCTTGAGGCTCTGTCTCAAAAAAAAAAAAAAAAGAAAGAAAGAAAAACAAGCAAGATATAAAATTAAAATGCTGGAGCAATGCACTTGTTAAAGGAAAAGAAACAGGATGCTTTAAGTCTTAAGCATTCAATGTTAACACTAATTTGCAATCTGGCTGTTACATGGAAAGCATGCTGTTGGGTAGAAAATCTGGTTCTGGCTTAATGCAAGTTATATAGTATTTATTAGAAGTAGGAGTATTTAGTCTCTCTGACTTAGTCTCTTAATCTATAAAAAGGATACACTTTATGTACCCACAGCTATGTTGTGAGTCACAAAGAATATTGGACAAATTCTTTGCACCTCTAAAGTGTGGCACAAGTCAGAGCACCCCTTTCACATTAGTTTGATGTGGAATTTATATCATAGATGGCTAGTAAAGTATTTCACATACATTGGTGATGAAAATGTGCTGAACACGGTGGAGCAAATTCAGATGAAGACAATCATAAAGTTTAGGTGAAAACAGGTGAGTCTAAAGGCGTTGAAAGTGACCATATAGGGCAGCGCCTTTGGCTCAAGGGAGTAGGGCGCTGGACCCATATGCCAGAGGTGGGGGGTTCAAGCCCAGCCCTGGCCAAAAACTGAAAAAAAAAAAAAAGGTGACCATACAGGTGGACAAACTGTAGAAACAGATCACATGATGACCTCGAACCACAAAAGAACATGTTCACATAAACATATAGGAAAATGTCCCCAAATTTAAGTGCAAACCACTTAGTACTGAGGAAATGACATTAGTCCAAATCCATCTACCATAGCACGCTAGTTAGTGCGTGTGCTTTTTAGCTCTTTTGTAAGTGACGACGCCACAAGATCCACTTTTTAAACATGTTCGGTAACTTGCCAAGAGACTAACCTATTTTATCTTTTTAACTGCTAAGCAAATCCGTAGCGTAGATGAGATAACCACGTGGATGTTTATTTAGCCTTTTTCAAAAATAAGATCCAGGAGTTTTTATCTTATCAGCCAGATGTCTAAAACCGATCACAAACCTCTACTGGGTGCTATTTCTAGTTGTTAGCCACGGATCACAGAAAAGAATGCTTTCTTCCAAATAACTGAAGCTTTCTACGCTCTGAAGCAAAATTAGCGAGGTCTTGCTACTACGAAAGTTTAAAAGCGAAGGAGGGCGTGCTCTAATCCTTTACTCGGATTTACACGCTGCAACAAGGACGGACCTGAAACACCGAGACCGAGTCCGAGCGCAGGTGGCCTCGGTACCGGCCCGGACGCCGACCCGGAGGACGCGGCACCGGCCTGGCCCGACCCGGACGCCGACCCGGAGGACGCGGCACCGGCCTGGCCCGACCCGGACGCCGACCCGGAGGACGCGGCACCGGCCTGGCCCGACCCGCACGCCGACCCGGACACCGACCCGGAGGACGCGGCACCGGCCTGGCCCGACCGGACGCCGACCCGGAGGACGCGGCACCGGCCTGGCCCGGCCCGGACGCCGACCCGGAGGACGCGGGCGCGCGACCCGCCCCGCTCGCGGAACCGGGCAGGGCTGCAGCGGAGCGGGCAGAGCCAGAGTCGGAGGAGACCCCTTGGGCCGGACCCGGCCCGCCGCCCGCCACCCGCCACCCGGCCTCTGCCGGCCCGCGCCACCCCCCGCGCTCACCGCGTTCTTCTTCTGCACCATCTTGTCCATCTTCTTGGCAATGCGGACCACCTCGTCCTCCATGGCTCCGGCAGGTCTCCCTCGCGCCGAGCCTGCTGGGAGAGGGAGGTGGGAGAAGCTACGGCAGAGGAGACGGTAGAAAGCGAGCCCGGCTGTCCGCAAGGCCCACCACCAGGGCCTAGGCCCTTCCTCACAAACCAAGCCCGCGGCGGCGGCGGCGGCGGCGGCGGCGGCGGAGGCTCCTCCCCTCGCAGGTGACGCCAATCGAACCCCGCGCGCAATTCGCAGGCACTACCAATAGACTGCAGATCGCTGGGATGCCGCGAGCCGAGGCTCCCGCCTGGCGGGCTGCGGACCCGGCGCTGGCGGGCGAGTGGGTGGGTAGTCAGCTGGCGGGGCTTCCTGCCCGTGGGCGGTGGGGGGCCCGCAGGTTCCGCGGCGCTGTCGCCCCCAAATCCCTAGGGACAACCCGGAGGTTTGGAACCTCCCGAGGCCTACGAAGCTGCAAACACTTTCTGATTCGGAGAATGGAACTCCGGCGGACTTTTTACTCTGGAACCCGCGCTCTTTCTCCGCGCTAGAGGGCAACAGTGAAAAACCGAACTCCCATCCCTAAACAGCCCATTAGTAGGCGGATTTCATTGTTTTCAGCGTTTCTTTTCTTATTTTTATATATTTCTTTAAGACAAAGTCTCACTTCTTTGCCACCGATCGAGTGCCGTGGCGTCACAATTCACAGCAACCTCAAACCTTGGGGCTCAAGTGATCCTCCGGCCTCAGCCCCTCCAGTAGCTGGGACTACAGGCGCCCGCCGCAACGCCCGGCTGTTTTTAGAGACGGGGTTTCGTTCTGGCTCAGGCTGGTTACTAACCTGAGCCCCGCAATCCACCTGCCACGGCCTCCCAAGGGCTGGGACTACAGGCTTTGAGCCACTGCGCCGGCCGCTGTATTTCATTTTTAAATAATCTTTTCATTATTGAATTTGCTGGTCCTAAGGTTATTTGTTGAGATTTGTCAATTTTTATCAATATGTGTGTCCTGAAAAAGTTTGTATTCTAGAAGACAAATATAGAGTTCTACATAGGCCCATTAACTAGAAATTGTATTATTGCAATATTTATAACCCTGTTTGCTAATTGATGCATCAGTCAATAAGCATGTAAAAAATTCCCTTTAAACAGTCACAGACCAATGGGGGGTGGTCCAAGACATGCGAAAGCAAACTGTCCCTGACCACCGCCCTATACTGGTAGGCGACTTAAGGTTATGGATTTATCCAAGTTATTCTAATAATCCTGTCGTTCGGAGGTTTTCCCCAAAGAGTCAGGTGATTGTTTTTTGTATTGTGGTAAATGAAATACAACCCCAAATGTACCATGTTATTTATTTATTTATTTACTTTATTTATTTATTTTTGAGACAAAGTCTCACTCTTGCCCTGGGTAGAGTGCCTTTGCCTCCTGGTAGCTCACAGCAACCTCAAACTCTTGGGCTCAAGTGATTCCCTTGCCTCAGCCTTCCGAAAGCAGAGGCTACAGGCATCTGCCACAACGCGGGCAATTTATTTAGAGATGGGGTCCTGTTCTTGCTCAGGCTGGTCTCTAGAGCCTGAGTTCAGGTGATCCACCCACCTCAGCCTCCCAAAATTCTAGGATTATAGATGTTAGCCACCACGCCTGTCCTCGGATTTACCGTTTTGACTATGTTAAAATTCTGTGACATTTCAGACAGTAAGGATGTATACAACCATCACCACTAGATAGTTCACAAAAGTTTTCTAAAAACTTTCATCACCTCCAAAAGCAGTCACTACTCATTCACTTCTCCCGGAAACTTGGCAGCTACTAATGTGTTTTCTATCACTATGGCCTTGACTACTGTGAACACTTCACATAATAGCCTGTACTGGGCATAAGAGTTGTTTCCACGTACCTTTCACTATTCCACATTTTCACTCTTAAGAATAGTGCTGCTGTGTATGGACGTTGTACGGGTGTTTTGTGTGAACACCTGTTTTTAGGGTTTTTTTGTGTGTGTACCTACAAGTGGAATTGCTGAGTCATACAGTAATTCTATATTCAAATTTGAGGAACTACCAATCTGTTTATAACAGCAGCTGCACCATTTTGCATTCCCACCTGCAGAGTAGTAGGGTTAAAATTTCTCTACATCAATAATTGGTTTTGTCCATTTTTAAAATTCTAACAACCCTAGGGGGTGTGAAGTGGTATCTCACTGGTTTCCATTTGCCCTTCCCTAGTGACTTATGGTGTTAAGCATATTTTCATGTGGTTTTTTTGGCCATTTATATGTCTTCTTTGGAGAAAAGTCTATTCAAGTCCTTTTGCCCCAAGTTTTAACTGGGTGTCTTTGTTGAGTAGCACCCAGTTCTTTATATATTCCGGACACTAAAGCCTTATCAGATATATGATTTGCAAATATTGTTTCCCATTTTGTGAGTTGTCCTTTCACTCTCTTGATAGTGACTTTTGATGCATAAACCTTTTAAGATGCTGTCAAAGTTCATATATTTTCCATTGTTACTTGTGCTTTTGCTGTCAAATCTCAGAAACAATTGTTACATCCAAGGTCATGAAGATTAACCATTGCCATTTTAACAATATTAAATCTCCCAATTCATTAAAATGAGTTGCCTATTCAATCTATTTTATTTTCTTCCAGCAATACATATTTTGTAGTTATCAGTATGTAACTCATTGGCCTCATTGGCTAAATTTATTTCTAGGTATTTTATTATTTTAAATGCTATTATAAATGGAATTTTTTTTTTGAGTCAGAGTCTCTGTTGCTCTAGGTAGAGTGCTGTGGCATCATAACTCAGAGCTCCTGTACTCAAGCAATCCTTTTGCCTCAGCCTCCCAAGTAGCTGGAACTATAGACACCCTCCACAATGCCTAGCTACTTTTTCTATTTTTAATAGAGATGGGTCTTGGGTGGCACCTGTGGCTCAAAGGGGTAGGGTGCTGGCGCCATATGCCAGAGGTGGCGTGTTCAAGCCCAGCCCTGGACAAAACTGGGGGAAAAAGAAAAAAATAGAGATGGGTCTTGCTTTGCTCAGGCTGGTCTCAAACTCTTGAGCTGAGGGGGGTCTCAAACTCCTGAGCTCAGGCGATCTACCCCACTTGGCCTCACAGGGTACTAGGATTACAGGCATGAGCCATCACACTTGGCCAGAATTATTTGCTTAATTTCCTTTTCAAATTGTTCATTGCTAATGTGTATGAATACAACCGATATTTTATCCTTCAAATTTGCTGAATTGGTCTATTAGCTCTAACATGTTTTTGAATGTATTCTTTGGGATTTTCTATATAAAATCATTTCATCATTTCTTGCCTAATTATTCTGGCTAGAACTTCCAGGATGATGTTGAATGTTGAAAAGCAAAGAGGCATGGGCATGGTGACTCACACCTATAATCCTAGCCCTATCAGAGGCCCAGGAGAGAGGACAGCTTGAGTTTAGGAGTTTAAGACCAGCCTGAGCCAGAGTGAGATCCATCTCCACTAAAAATAGGAAAATTAGCCCAGCACTGTGGCAGGCATCTATAGCTGGAGCTACTCTGGAAGCTGAGGCTGAAGGCTCATTTGATCCTAGTTTGAGGCTTCTGTGAGCTAGGCTGATACCAGAGCCTGGGGCAACAGAGTGAGACGCTGTCTCAAAACACAAAAGTCTGAGTCTCTTTGAAAAAAATCAATGGTAAAAAATAGGTGGTAAAAGCAGGACTCTTGCGCTGGTTCCTGATTTTGGAGGGAAAGCTTTTAGTCTTTCACAGTGGAGTATGAGGTTAACTGTATGGGGTTTTCCATAAATGAGGAATTTTCCTTCTCATCCTGTTTTATTGAGTGTTTCTGTTGTGAATAGGTGTTACACATAATCAAATGCTTTTTCTGCATCAATTGATGATAGATTGATACCATATTTTCCTTAATTCTATTAATGTAGTGTATCTTAAGAATTGATTTTCATATGTTGAACCACCCTTACATTCCTGATGTCCCACTTAGTAGTCATGGTGTGTAATTCTTTTACTATGTTTCTGCATTTGGTTTGCTAGTATTTTTTGAAGACTTGTATCTTTATTGATAAAGGGTAGTGGTCTGTAGTTGTCTATGGCTTTGTTATGTGGGTAATATTGGCCTCATAGAATGTATCAGGAAGTAATCTTTCCTCTTCTATTTTGAAAGAGTTGAAAAGCATTCATTTTTTGCTTTGTTTTGTTTTGAAATATTTGGTGGAATTCACCAGTGAAATCATCTGGACCTGGGATTTTTGTTGTTGTTGTTGTTGTTGTTAGAAGTTTGGGGTTTGGTTGCTGATTCAGTCTCTCTTATAGGTCTGTTAAGATATATTTTTTTTTAAGTGTGTTTTGGCAATTTCTGTGTTTATAGGAATTTGTTGATTTCCTCTAGGCTATTTAAGTTTTTTCACCTTATTTCAGTAAAGTCCATAGTAGTGTTCCCATTTCCATTTCTGATGATTTTAGTAATCTGAGTCTTTTTCTTAGTATAGCCAAAGATTTGTCAGTATTATTGATTTTTTCAAAGAACCAACTTTTGTTTGTTTGTTTTGTGTTGAGACAGTCTCACTTTGTCACCCTGGGTAGAGTGACATGGCCTTACAACTCACAGCATCCTCAAACTCTTGGGCTTAGTACTATGGGTACTTGCCACAACGCTCTGGCTCAGGCTGGTCTCAAACCTGTGAGCTCAGACAATCTACCTGCCTCGGCCTCCCAGAGTGCTAGGATTACAGGTGTGAGCCACCCAACTGTTGGTATAATGAATTCCATCTATTATTTTTCTAATCTGTATTTCTTTTATACCTAATGTAATCTTTACTATAATATTTCCTTGTGACAGCTTTAGGCTTAGTTTTCTTTTTCTTTAATTCCTTAAGGTGTAAAGTTAGTTTAAGATTTCTTTTTTTATATAGATATAGGGTATAATAGCTATAAATTTCCCTCTAACCACTATTTTCACTGTATCCTTCAAATTTTGGTATATTGTATTTTTATTTTCATTTGACTCAAAATATTTTCTAATTTCTTTTTGACTCATTTATTGTGTGTTATCGCAACATATCCCTGAATTTTCTATTTTTTCTCCTGTTATTTATATTTAGCTTCATCACATTGTGATTAAAGAAATACTTTTTATGATTTCAATTTTTAGTAATTTATTGAGACATTTTGTGTAACAAATAGCCAATCCTGGAGAATGTCCCATGTCCGTTTTGGAAGAACGTGCATCCTTCTGTTGTTAGGTAGACTCTATTGTCTGCTAGATCTTCCTGGTTCAAGTCCTCTGTTTCCTATTGATCTTCTAGTTGTCCTATCATTAATAAAAGAGGTATATTCTGAAGTTTATTTCTCCCTTAAACTATGTTTTGCTTTCAGACATATAGGGCTCTGTTGCGAGGCATGTATGTATTTATAGTTATCTTTTCTTCATGGATTAATAACCCTTTTACTGATACATAATGCCCTCTGTCATTGCAGTAAAATTTTTTGTAGTTTTATTATTTTGTAGTGACAGGGTCTATGTTGCCCGAGCTGGTTTCAAACTCCTGGCCTCCAGGGAGCCTCCCTCTGTGGCCTCCCGAACTGCTAGGATTACAGACATGAACCACTGCCCCTGGCCAACTGCTGCAGATTTTGACTTGCAATCTATTTTGTCTTGTACTAGTATAGCCATCACAGCTCTCTTTTGGTTTGCTTTTTTCATGAAACATCTGTTTTAAACCTTTTACTTTCTATTTGTGTCTTTGGGTCAAAATTGAGTCTCTTGTAGACATCACATTGTTGTCTCTTCTAGTAAAATTTGTTTTACCAATTGCTGCCTTCTAATTGAATAGTTTAATCCTATTACGGGCTGAATGTTGGTGTCCCTTCCCCAGTAATATATTGAACCCCTAACCGTGTGTCTGTGTGTGTGTTTGGGGGGATCTTGGGGAGATATAGGGTTAGATTAGGTTATCATAATGGGACCAGCATGAAGGAATTAGTGCCCTTACAAAATGACAAATACGTCCTGAAGGAAGTTCAAGTGCACACACAGTGAGAAGGCAGCTGTTTATAACCCAAGAAGTGGGCCACAGCAGACACTAAATCTGGTTACACCTTCACCTTGGACTTCCTAGCCCCCAGAACTGAGAAATAACTTTGTTGTTTAAATTACTTGATCTCTATTATTTAGGTATAGCACTCCAAGTAGACTAAGACATGCTCATTTAACTAATTATTAATAAGTTAAAGGCTGGGCACACTGGCTCTTGCCTGCGATCCTAGCATGTTGAGAGGCCAAGGCAGGAGGATCACCTGAGCCCAGGAGAGCAAGACCAGCCTGACCAATACAGTGAGATCCCATGTGTAGAAAAAAATAGAAAAACTTAGCCAGGTGTGGTAGCACATGCTTATAGTCCCAGTCATTGGGGAGGCTGAGGCAGGAGGATTGCTTGAGCCTAGGTGTAGAATGTTGAAGTGAGCTGTGATGATGTCACAGGACTCTAGTGCAGGCAACAGAGTGAAACCCTGTCTTAAAAATTAATAATAATGTAAAAATTAAAAAATAAGGACTTCTGGGCCAGGCATGGTGGCTCTCTGGAAGGCCAAGGCAGGCAGATTCCTTGAGCTCAGGAGTTGGAGGCCAGACTGAGCAAGAGCCAAGACCCTGTCTCTACTAAAAGTAGAAAAGTTAGCTGGGTGTTGTGGCAGGCATCTGTAGTCCCAGCTATTGGGAAGGCTGAGGCAGGAGGATTGCTCAAGCCTAAGAGTTTGAAGTTGCTGTGAGCTATGGTGCCATTGCACTCTACCCAGGGCAACAGAGTAAGTGAGACTCTGTCTCAAAAAAATAAATAAGTAAAAATTTGAAATAAAAAGACTTCTGCCATTTTACTGTTTGTTTTCAATTATGTCTTATACTACTTTGTTCCTTGGTTGTCTTCATTACTGCCTTATTTTCTGATTTGGTTTTAGTATAGTATACTATATTTATTTTCTGCATATTTTAAAGTGATTTTCTTAAGCAGTTACCCTGGGGATTATGACAAACATCTTAAATCTGTAATAATCTAGTATATAATTCCAATTTATCTTCAATAGTATACAAATGCTCGGCTACTATATACTTTCATTCTTACCCTTTTAAATATTGTCCCCAAATAAATCTTATCACAATGTGTGCACATTAACACAGATTTTTAATTGATGTTTTATGTATTTGTGTTTTGTCAAATAGAAAAAAAATGGAGTCACAAGCCGAAAATATAACAGTGACTTTTATATCTACTTATATAGTTACTTTCATTGATGTTCCATTTCTTATAAAGTCTTAAAGTTACTGTCTAGTGTCTTTTCATTCCAGTCTGGAGGACTCTCTTCAGATCTTACGGGATAGCTCCACCAGCAATGAATTCCCTTCGCTTTTATCTGTGAAATGTCTTAATTTTTATTTTTTTGACACAGTGTCTCCGTCACCAAGGCTAGAGTGCCATTGTGTCAGCCTACATCACAGCAACTTCAAACTGGGCTCAAGCAATCCTCCTACCTCAGCCTCCCAAGTAGTGAGGAGGCCACAACACCCAGCTAATTTTTCTTTCTTTCTTTCTTTTTTTTTATTTTTTTGAGACAAGAGTCTCACTTTGTTACCCCTCCTAAACAGGATTGCAGGAGCCTGCCATAGCACTCGGCTATGTTTTTTTGTTTTTTGTTTTGTTTTGTTTTGTTTTTTACAAATAGGGTCTCACTCTTGTTCAGGCTGGTCTCGAATTCCTGAGCTCAGGGGATCCACCTGCCTTGGCCTCCCAAAGTAGGATTACAGGTGTGAGCCACGGTGCTTGGCCTGTTATTTTTCTTGTTTTGAAGGTAGATTTTTTTTTTTTTTTTAAGTTTCAGATTAATATGAGGGTACAGATGATAAGGTTACATTGTTTGCATTTGTTAGGTAGAGTCCAAGATGTAGTTGTGCCCCCCCACCCAGATGATGTGCCATATACCCTTACACCAATCCCCCTCCTCCCCTAACCCTGTCCCCCCAACTTACTTGTTTTCTTTTGTGTGGGTATGTATTTGTCCATCTACTAGTTTCATATTAGTTTTGAGTACATTGGATTCTTGCTTTCCATTCTTGTGATACTTTACTAAGCAGAATATTCTCCAACTCCATCCAGGTTCATACAAAAGTCGTAAAGTCTTCATCTTTTTATGGTTGAATAATAGTCCATGGTATATATATATCACAGTTTATTAATCCATTCATGTGTACATGGGCACTTGGTTGTACATCTTGGCAATTTTGAATTGAGCTATGATAACTTTCTGTTGCATACATCTTACGGTAAAATGATTTTTTTTTTTTTTCAGACAGTCTCACTTTTTTGCCCTTGGTAGAGTGCCATGGCATCACAGCTGACAGCAATCTTAAGCTGTTAGGCTTAAGCAATTCTTGGGCTTCAGCCTCTCAAGTAGCTGGGACTACAGGAGGCTTCCACAACACCTGGTTTCTTTTTCTTTTTTTCTTTTTTTTTTGTTTAAGAGATGAGGTCTTGCTCTGGCTCAGGCTGGTCTTGAACTTGTGAGCTGAGGCAATCCACCCAGCTTGGCCTCCCAGAATGCTAGGCTTACAGGTGTGAGCCACCACGCCTGGCCTAAAATCATTTTTTTTCCTTCTGGGTAGTAGCCTAGTAAAGGGATCGCAAGATTAAATGGAAGGTCTACTTTTAGTTGAGGATTCTCCAAACTTCTTTCCAAAGAGGCTGTATTAGTTTGCAATCTTGAGGATAGTTTTGACTTCCAATCTTTTATCATTTCTATCCTAGACGTTTTAAGTAGAAAATATCCCTACATTTATATCCCATGTTCATATGACTTGTTAACATTAAGAGGCAGGTGTGAGGCCAGGCGGAGTGGCTCATGCTTGTAATCCTAGCACTCTGGGAGGCTGAGGTGGGAGGATCCCTTGAGCTCATGAGTTTCAGACCTGAGGAAAAGTGAGACCCCCATCTCTACTAAAAATAGAAAAACTAGCCAGGTGTCATGGAGGGACCTGTAATCCTTACATGGGAGGCAAAGGCAAGAGGATTGCTCCAATCTAGGAGTTTGAGATTGCCTTGAGGTAGGCTGACATCAAGGCATTCGAGCCTGGGAAATAGAGACTCTGTCTTTAAAAAATAAAAAAATAAAAAAGGAAATGTTGTAGAGATGAGGTCTCTAACTTCTTGACCTCCCAAAGTGCTAGAATTATAGGCACGAGCCAGCAAAGTTTATTTCTTAAAACAGCTTTATTTAGATACAACTAACATTCCATATGATTCACCCATTTAAAGTGTACAATTCAAAATTATAGGCCAGGTGGGAGGATATATATGGCTTGAGCCCAGGAGCTGAGAGTGCAGTAAGCTATGAATATACCACTGTACTTCAGCCTAGGTGACAGAGGAAGACGTTGGCGCTTAAAACAAAAGTTAAAAAAAGAAAGTTATCATTAGTTAACAATAATTTGTTAGGCCGGGTGCAGTGCCTCACACCTATAATCCTAGCACTCTGGGAGGCTGAGGAAGGTGGACTGCTTGAGCTCAGGAGGTCAAGACCAGCCTGAGCAAGAGCAAGACCCCGTCTCAAATAAAAATAGAAAAAAACTAAGCTGGGCTTGGTGGTGGGCACCTGTAGCCCCAGCTACTCAGAAGGCTGAGGCAGGAGGATGGCTTGAACCCAAGAGTTTGAGGTTGCTGTAGTTATGATGATGCCATAGCTTCTGCCCAGGGCAACACAGTGAGACTTAGTTTAAAACAAACAACAAAAACCCCCCACAATAATTTGTTCTATATTTCAAAACAGAAGAATTATAATGTTCCCAAGACAAAGAAAATCTAAATGCCTGAGGTGATGGATATCCTATCATTAGAGACGTGTGCCATTATACCTGGCCAAAATATAACTTGATATTTAGTTCAACTTGATAACTTTAACTCACAGATTTAGTCCATTCACAGTTGTAATTACTTTTTATTATTTGTTCTATCATATTATGAAATTTCGGGGGTTTTTTTGTTTGTTTTTGTTTTAGCACTTTGTCACTCTCAGTAGAGTGCTGTGGCATCACAGCTCACAGAAACCTCCAGCTCTTGGGCTTAGGTGATTCTCTTGCCTCAGTCCCTGAGTAGCTGGGACTACAGGCGCCTGCCACAATGCCTGGCTATTTTTTCTTGCAGTTTAGCCAGAGCTGGATTTGAACCCGCCACCCTTGGTATATGGGGCCGGCGCCCTACTCACTGAGCCACAGGTGCTGCCCAATATTATGAAATTTCTTATTCTGTATTTATATGCTTTTTCCTCCTTTCATGTCTTTTTGAACTTTTTTTACTTCATGCTCACTTCTATTACTTTGGAAGTTACATATATTTGTATTCATTTTTTTAGTCAGTCTTAGATTCTGAGCATTTAGTTTAAAAGGAACACGTTTCTTATCTACTCTCAAAATTGAAAGAACTACAGAATATTTCAACTTCTATCATCTCTCTGCATTGGCATTTAAACAAACTTTTTACTTTGAATAGTCATGGCCAATGTAAAGATAGCAGAGACAGGTCCTGTCTACCCTTCATCTAGTTTCTCCCAATAGTTCAACATCAAAACCAGAACACTGGGGCAAGTGTGGTGGTTCACATCTATAATCCTAGCACTATGGAAGGCCAAGGTAGGTGGATCACTTGAGCTCAAGAGTTCAAGACCAGCCTGAGCAATAACGAGACCCCATCTCTACTAAAAATAGAAAAACCATCTGGGCACTGTAGTGGGCGCCTGTAGTCCCAGCTACTCAAGAGGCTGAGGCAACAGGATCACTTGGGCAGAGGAGTTTGAGGTTGCTGTGAGCTATGATGCCATGGCATACCACCCAGGGTGATTAAAGTGAGACTGTCTCAAAAAAAAAAAAAAAAAAAAAGGAAAAAACCCCGAAAACACTAACATTGTTGTAAAATATGTCATAGTCCGCTATCATTTTACCTCATCTGTATGAATCTATAGATTAATGCAACCACCACCATAATCAAGATGCAGAACTATTCTATCACTACAAGGACCTTCTTCATGCTGTTCCTTTATAATTACACCTACTCCCCTCTGCTCCACCATGACTAACCCCTGGCAACTACTAATCCATTTTCCACCCACACACCAAATGACAGAGTGCGACTCCGTTAAAAAAAAACAACACAAAACTTAAGCATAAAGAACGTACCCCAACAAAAGCACACTTGCTCCCCCACCCGTCCTCACCCACACTCCTTCCCCTTTTGCACTCTGTAGATAACCACTTTTATTAGACTTTTCAGTATCATTTTAGCATTTCTTACTAATGCAAATTCCAGCCAAGCCAAATATATGGTCTCAACTCCTCTGCCTCTTCCAGTTTTTGACATATTTTCATGTGATAATGTATCCTGAGTCCTTTGTAAACTAACACACAGTGCATCTTCATTTTTTTATAGCTAACATTCCATTGTGTTTGATTATTTATTTAGCTGCCCACTTTTGCTTCATATTTGGGTTATATCAAGTATTGTGCTGTCGTAAGTAACACTTCTCCATGGAGAATTTTGAGTGGCTATCTTTAATTTCTAGAATTTTTTTCTTCTTTAAATCCGCATTTTTTACCTTCAAATTCTTTTCCACATATTCTTTGATTATTTTTAGAGACAGACTCTCACTTTATTGCCCTCAGTAGAGTGCTATGGCATCACAGCTCACAGCAACCTCCAGCTCTTGGGCTTAGGTGATTCTGCCTCAGCCTCCTGAGTAGCTGGGACTACAGGCACCTGCCACAGTGCCCAGCTATTTTTTGGTTGCAGTTTGGCTGGGGTTGGGTTTGAACCCGCCATCCTTGGTGTATGGGGCCAGCGCCCTACTCACTGAACCACAGGCACTCCCCACCATTCTCATACTCTACCTAAAAATTCTATTTGTTGAAGTTCCTGGAAATCTAATTGTTCTATCTTTTGTGTCATCTGGTATTCATTAGTTTTAGTTAAACCATTACATCACATGGTTTGTAATTTAGGGACATTGAGCTCACTTCTGACAGGGCTAAATTTATGCAACCTCCAAACTTAATTCTTATTAATACTATTTTTTTTTTATTTTGGAGTCAGTCTTGTTTTGTAGCCCTCGGTGGAGTGCTGTGGCATCACAGCTCACAGCAACCTCAGACTCTTGGGTTAAAGCGATTCTCTTGCCTCAGCCTCCCAAGTAGCTGGGACTACAGGTGCCTGCCACAGTGCCCGGCAGTATTTTTGTTGCAGTTGTCATTGTTGTTTGGCAGGCCCAGCTGGGTTTGAACCTGCCAGCCTTGGTGTATGTGACTGGTGCCCTAGCTGCTAAGCTACAGGTTCCAAGCCTACTTTATCGTTTTAAAACTTATATTTCATTTTCCAGTCTGTATTTGCCTCTTCCAGGTGCCGAAGGGGCAGAGCCAGTTCAGGGAGATTCTTGATGTTAACTTAAAAGTTTATGTGTTGGGTGATGCCTGTGGTTCAGTGAGTAGGGCACCGGCCCCATAGACTGAGGGTGGTGGGTTCCAACCCGGCCCAGGCCAAACTGCAACCAAAAAATAGCCAGGTGTTATGGCGGCTGCCTGTCATCCAAGCTACTTGGGAGATGAGGCAAGAGAATCACCTAAGTCCCAGAGGTGGAGGTTGCTGTGAGCTATGATGCCACAGCACTCTACCGAGGGCGACAAAGTGAGACTCTGTCTCTTAAAAAAAAAAAGTTTTCTCTCTGGCTTTGGTCCTTCCATGCGCCTTTCCGTCCTCTGAAACACTTCCTCCCATCCTGCTTTCTCATGGACAGCATCTCCTCCTTCTGTAAATCTCTGCTTTAATTTTAATCTTTCCAAAAAGGCTTTCCTGGTAATCTCAACAAGTTTTGATATCATGGCTATGAGAAACCCTCAGACCTTTCACCAATCTATGGTGTCATTTGTAGTTTAAAGGTGTCTTTCTCTCTAGGCAGTAAGCTGCTGTCTTTTCTGTTCATGGCTGAATTCCAAGTGACTTGTATGTGGTAGGGGTTCATAGTATATTGTTTAATGAAGGAAAGATGAAAGGAAGAGAAAGAGCAGTCTCCCAGGTCTAAGTCTCACCCTAACAAAAAAAAAAAAAAAAAAAAGTTTATGTGTTGCCAGACCATATAAATAGTATAAATTCACAATGTAAACACATGTGGAGATAAGGTACTGGTTCAAACACTTCAAAGGAAGGTCCCTGCCTCTCCCAGTCCAAAGCGCAGACAAAACAGGAAAGCTTCCCTTCACCTCTTGGTGCCGGTGCTCAGACTGTTTTTTTTCCACTTCACCTAGTGTACAGGTCTGACTTTATACTGGTGAATTTTTTACACACTTTACCTCATCTTAGCCCCCAATTTAAGCGTTCTACATGAGTTTTCAGTTTCCTTTAGTTCTCTCCGGCCACTGGGGACAATTTCTTTACGGTGAGCATTTTTTACTCAGCGTTTCTAGGTGTTCTGTGTTGTATGAAATACACATTTTTGTGTATGTGCCCCCTGGGACACGGAGCGAGGCACTGATGACTGTGGAGTTACAAGGCCTTCCTAGTCACAGGAAGCACCTCCTCACCTCTCTAGACATCAGTTTCTCTTCTGTAAAATGGAGATAAATTGATGAAAGCGTTGTATGGATAAAGGTAAAATGGTTAGTATAGTGCCTGGAATATACTAAACATGCATCAAATTACTTTTTTACTTTTTAGTAATTTCTACAAAATAAAATGGTACTTGTTGGGAGGACTTAAAAGGCCGCAGTGAGGCTGAGTACAAGAGCGGGCACATTGTCCACTCACTCACATACACACTCAACTGCTGTATCTACTGGTAAGCAGACAGCAACAGTACCAAGCTCTGACCAGGTTTAATTATGAACATAATATTTTTGAAAAGATGATGAAAATCCGAGTGAATACCTGATTAAAGGAAAAAAACAAAAGGAAAACACCAACTAAAACTTTTAAAATAGGTTAGAAGCATTGAAAACCAAATTTGGGAAATCTTTTCACAACAGATTAAAGTTGAATAATGTAAGATATTTCCCATACCTGGTTCCATTCTAAGCACACCATCACCAAAATTTCTCTCTCTGAATGTATATCCTTGTGATCACTTTGTTATCTTTCTCTCTTTCATTGCACACTTTCGTTCCAAGGTAAACTCAAATGTTAAAATAATACTCAAAAATTGTCAGAATTAAGTTTTATTTCACATTGATAGAAACCGTGAAAAACATTACATTTTTCCACGTTACAGCATAACATTTCAACGGAATATTTCTTGTCATAAATAAGATCTTGATAATCTGTGTAACTGAAACAACAGTTTGTGTTCTTCAAGGTAAAGCAAAATGACTTAATAAAATGATTGTTTAAAATTTTTAAATGCAGACATAAACATATGGCTTCATTATTAACATCCTATATAGTCCATGACTAAATTATGTCCATTATTGAGTAGCACCCATTTATAAAGATGCATTCTTGACATTGTTTTGGTCAATTAGAATACAGCAGCAAAATTAACACTTCAGAAATACTGAGCATACATTTTTGCTACATATTAAAATGTATGGCAATTATATCATATGTATAGGGTTCTGACTAACCTGTTTTACCCACAAATTTGTTCTCAAATAATTTTTGTCAGTAACCTAGAAATTTTGACTATTTAAAATCAAATGATTGCTATTTTTATATTCACACAAAAATTAATTTTAAAAGAAATATCACTGACCAAAGTGAAAATTTCATGTTAAGTCCATTGGCAGATAAAAATAAAGCAAAATTTTTAAATGGATTTTTCATTTTCCATAGTAGTTGGTTTCAAACATATATACAAAATAAGTAAACTTAAATTCTGTGCTACAAGGAGACCAAATCATCTTAGAAACTGGTTTTTAAGATCAGTAAATACTGCAGAACATACTAGAATATGATCTAATTATTCTTTCAGTTGCTTACAGAAAAATTAAACCACAGAGTTATTCCCGTTATCTGGATTGAATCGTCTATTAACTAAGAAGTTTTAAATTGGGACTAAGGTATAGCTATTTGAAACAAGTAGTACAGAAACTTTTAAGTAACATCTGCTTTGTTTATGAAGTATAGATTTTAATACCTATGTCCATGACTCAGCATGTCAGATTACAGCACACACTGACAGGAGCTGTCTATGGCAGGGAGACAGTAAGTGGCCTTCTATGAAGGACAATAAAGAAGGAAAAACCTTTTTTTTTTTTTTTTGCTTGAGAGAAGAAAAGAATATTAGGTAAAAATGGTATCAAGAAAAGGAAAAGCCTGGTCCCAAAATAAAAGGGCCATTAATTGAAGAGAGCAACAGTACTCTATATTGACACTAAAAAGCATTATCCCTATTATCAGGAATAATGTAATACCACCTCATTCTTAGCATGTATTACAATCATTACGCATACATGAATACACATACAAAAATACACACACTGCATGGTGACTAAGTGATTTTGGAATAAATCCACAGACTTAAGTCACAGCATGCATAAATCATTTATATCTTAACTGCTCATTTATACCTGAACAAATTTTCATTAAGCATCCTAGTAATTTTCAAATGATGTAATAAAAAGTCTGGTTGCATTATTTTATTATTTTGGTGATTACATTTGAGAAAATAGAAGCTAGCTGCTTCACCTATTTTAACACTACTAATTTTCTGAATCAGATTATAAGAATACATGTATAGAAATTTAAAAGATCATAAATTTCCTACGAGGAGACATTATTTAGTCTGTGTCATTGGCATGTATTTGAGAAACATTTTAACACTGCAAACATTAGAAGTTTGAAGATTGGGCACAGGAAAAAGTTTACACTCTACTACAATGATGCTGGTGTACTTCTACCAAGGCCTCTTAGTGACATCAATCAATTGGAGGTAGGAGTTTATCAATGAATAGCTTGACATCCATCATTTCCTGTTTGGAATAAAGTGGTTTAATAAGCAGTTATATAAATCAGAAATTACATCCCCACTAAAATGCTGCTAACCAAACACATATATGCACAGGGAAGGCGAAACTGTATTTTTAATACTACAATTAAATACAAAGACATAAAAAAGAAACCAGCTTGGTAAGAAATTTTAGAACATTCTGTTGCCCAGGCTAGAGTGCCATGATGTCAGCTTAGCTCATAGCAACAAATAGCTCTTGGGCTCAAATGATCCTCCTGCCATAGCAGTCAAGATTCTTCTATGTTGTCTAGGCTGGATTTGAACTGCCTGAGCCTCCTGAGTAGCTGGGACTAGAGGTGCCCACTACCATGCCTAGCTAATTTTTCTAGTTTTAGTAGAGATGGGGTCTTGCTTTTGCTCAGGTTGGTCCTGAACTCCAGAGCTCAAGGGGTCTTCCTACTTCAGCCTCCTAGAGTGCTGGGATTACAGGTATGAGCCATCAAGCCTGCCCTCCTATGATGATTATCATTGCACACTGAAATGGTAGCTCCCATCTATTATCTACTTCCATGAAAATGGTCTGCATTTCCTTATACTTAAAACATGGGGAGGCCTGGCACAGTGGCTCATAGGTCTCTCTCCCACTTATTGAAAAAGAGACCTCCATCCAGCAATTCCACTCCTGGGGATCTACTCAAAGGAAAAGAAGTCTTTTTATACGAAGACACTGCACCCATATGTTTGTTGCAGCACAATTCACAACTGAAGAATGGCTAAAGAAAATGTATACATGCCATGGAATACCACTCAGCCATCAAAAAGAATAAAACAATGTCTTTTGTAGCAACTTGGATGGAACCCAAGGCCATTGTTCTAAGTTAAGTAACCCAGGAACAATAAACCAAATACCACACGCAGTGGGTATAGGGTCACACAGAGTGACGCTGTGGACACTGAAGACTGAGGACAGGGAGGTGTGAGGGGGGTGAGGGATGAAAACTTACCTCTTGGACACAATGTATACTACTTAGGTGATGGGTATATTAAAAGCCCAGACTTCTCCACTAGGTAATTCAGCTATCTAACAAAAAAACACTTGTAACTCTTAAAATCTATTTAAATAAAAAAAGTAAAAAAATTTTTTTTTAAAAAGAAGACTTCCTACTCACTCTTCTCCCTCTTTATCAAAACCTTTTCAAGAGGTTTACACATGCTGCCTGTACTTCCTGCTTTCCCCACTTCACAGCCACTGCAGGTTGGCACTACCTCCCCAAATATCAAGGTCATGGGTGGCTTAATACTAGATAATTTCTTCCTGGCCTACTTCTCCTTAATCCTTCTCTGCAACATGCCACAGTGCTCTTCCCACTCTGACACTCCCTCCTCCCACACTCAGGGCCTAACTTCTTTTCTTCTTTACCTAAATTCTAATGTGTCCTACAAAGTTCTATCCCTCATGACCACGTTCTTCTGAGATCATGTTTTATTTTTTTAGTTTTTGGAGACAAGATTCTGCTATGTTGTCTATGCTGGATTTGAACTACAGGGTTCAAGTGATTTTCTTACTTCAGCCTCCTGCACTAAGACAGCTCTTCATTGATAACAGTATCAGTAATTATTCCAAATCTCCATTTACAAGCTTGAGCTTCAGACAAGTATTTCCAGCATCCTATTGTGGGGGAACCTCAACACGGTCACCAAGCTCAGTACCACCTCTTCCTTTACTCTTAAAACCGTGCGTTACACCTTCTTGATGGCAGCATCTTCTTAGTCACCTGAGCTAGAATCTGAAGCCTCTTTGATATTTCCTTCTTTCCTCCTTCATAGAATTAATCTCTAAATCCTACTCAATTCTGCTTCACCTGTCTACAGAACACAGATTGAAACACATCTCACTGGGGCTCGGCGCCTATGGCTCAAGCGGCTAAGGCACCAGCAGCTAAGGCGGGTTCGAATCCAGCCCGGGCCGCCAAACAACAACAGGCTGCAACCAAAAAGTAGCCAGGCATTGTGGTGGACGCCTGTAGTCCAAGCTACTTGGGAGGCAGAGACAGAAGAACTGCTCAAGCCCAGGAGTTGGAGGTTGCTGTGAGCTGTGATGCCACCGTACTCTACCCAGGGCCATAGTTTGAGGCTCTGTCTCTAAAAAAACAAAGAGGTCTGTGTGGTGGCGGTCTGCAGTATCTTTTGTTCTTAACTTTGCTCGACAAATTTTAAGACTGAAGACATTCGGATCTTAAAACAAGCCGGCTTGCTGAAGGGGGGGTGACCCTCCTATTATTTATTAATCTAACCCTTCTGCTTTTTGGGACGGGGGGGACATA
>CAUYPK010054427.1:0-13772 GCA_963574355.1 Loris lydekkerianus | reverse complement strand
TAATCAACAGATTTGGACTGGGTGAAGAGTCTTTTTTTTTTTTTTTTTTTAAAAATGCTTTCAGTAAAGCAACCACAGGGAATGGAGCCAGTCCTTAATTACTCCTTCTGCTTGCAAGTCTTCCTCGAGTGATTGCTTCTCAATTATAAAACCTTATAAGAAATTTTGTAAAAAAAAAAAAAAAAAAAAAAGAAAGAAAGAAAGAAAAAAAGAAAAGGAAAAAGAAAAAGAAAAAAAAAAAAAAAAAGAAAAGAAAAAGTAGGGCAGCACCTGTGGCTCAAAGGAGTAGGAGTAGGGTACTGGCCCCATATGCTGGAGGTGGTGGGTTCAAGCCCAGCTTCAGTCTAAAACCACAAAAAAAAAAAAAAGAAAAAAGAAAAGAAAAGAAAAAAAGAAAGAAAAAAAAAAAAAGAAAAAAGAAAAAGTAAATTGCAGAGACCCAACTCTAGTGTTAGAATATAGTGTAATAATCCTGAATTCTGACACTGTAGATGATGTTTGTTACATTTTGACCTTTATACAAATGGAAGGTGTGCATATATACATGCAAATACATACATATATAAATATATAAAGCAACCTATTAAATTATAACTGAAGTGAAATGTGATTTAATGTAGAATATTCTATCTAATTTAAATAAGGATTATTAAATTTGTTAATTGTTTAGCTTTATTGAGATATAATTAATAAACAAAATTTACATTCATTTAATTGTATGTGTACACCTAATTTATGTGTCTTGATAAGTTGGAAATATAGAACAGTGAAAGAGAATAGAGAACCCAGAAATAATCTCACATGTGCATGGGAAACTAATCTTCAAGAAGGATGGCAAGAAAACACAATGGGGAAAGACATTCCCTTCAATATTCTGGAAAAAATGCATTTTCATAAGCAAAAGAAGAAAACTGCACCTCCATCTGATACCACATACATGAATCACCTCAAAGTGGGTGGACACTATGAATGTAAGACCAGAAACAATAAAACTTCTCAAAGAAAACAGGAGGAAACTTTTAGACATTTTTCTTGAAGATAATTTCTGAGATTTGACAGAAAAGCCTGGGCAATATACCTAAATATTGAATAGTGGGAATATATTAAAATGATTTTGCACAGCAAGGGACACAATCAACAAAGGAAAACCTCATTTTATGGAATGGGAGAAAATATTGCAAATCATACATTTGATAAGTGGTTAATATTTAAATTAAGTAAGAATCTCCTAGAATTCAGCAAAGGAAAAACACACACCCACACACAAAAGCTAACAACCTGATATAAAAATAGGCAAAAGATGCAAATGGCATGTTTCCAAGAAGACAACCAAGTTGTGGTGAGGTATGTGAAAAGATGCCAACATTCATAGTCATTGGGGGAAAGCAAATCAAAACAAGAATGAAATATTACCTCACACTTTCTAGGTCTTAGATAGATAGATAAATACATGGATGGAGATAGATAGATAGATAGATAGATAGATAGATAGATAGATAGATAGATAGATGTACAGAAAGAAAAAGAGAGAGAGAAAGAAAAGAAAGATAGAGGAAGGAAGGAAGGAAGAAAGGAAGGAAGGAAGGAAGGAAGGAAGAAAGGAAGGAAGGAAGGAAGGAAAAAAGGAAGGAAGGAAGGAAGGAAGATAGATTGCTCAGCCTTAGGGAAAAAAGGTAATGCTGTCATTTATGAGAACATGTATGAAACTAAATGACATTATATAAAATGAGATAAACATGGCACAGAAACACAGAAGGACAAATAATATATGGTTCCACTTATATAAAATATCTAAAATATTCAAACTTATAGAAGCAGAAAATAAAATGATGATAACCAGGGGCTAGAGGGAGGCACAAATGGAAAAATGTTTGTTCAATTAGTATAAGATTTATTATACAAGATGTTGTGGTTCAAATATGTCCTCTGTAAATTAACATGTTGAAACTCAATAACCAATGAGATGATATTAATAGGTGAGGACTTTAGAAGGTGATTCAGTCAGGAGAGCAGAGCCTCATGATTGGGATTAAAGACTGTGAACAGAGGCATCAGGGGTCCATTTACCCTTCCGCCATTGGCTGTGTCATGATGAGCAGCAAAGTATCATCCTGGAAGCAGAGAAAGCCATTCACACCAGACAGTGAATCTATAGAAATGTCTGAAATCAATTTCTGTCATTTATAAGTTAATACATTGTACAGGTTGTGTTGTTTTGTTATAACAGCAGTAACAAAGACATGAAATGAATGAATTCTAGAAATTCGTTGTAAAACAGAGTTCCTATAGTTAACGAAACATTGTTGTACCTAAAATATATTAAGAGAATAGATGTTATGTTAGATATCCACACTAAAACAAGTAAAGGAAACAAAAATGCTCACAAAAGAATACAAGACATTTTTGGAGGTGATGGATATGTCTACTTTCTAAAATTTTTATAATGATACCCTTGTCAAAGGCTACTTTCTTTTCTCTTAATGGCTAAAATTTTCTTAAGCTCCCACCATTCAGTTTGAGAAGTTAGTCTCTCCTTATCTTATCCGTAATTTACATGTGGAAGGTAGTTTGGAATGTTGAGCACGGCCTCTCTATCCAGATGCAGCTCATGATCTTCCTTCTGTGGTTCTGTACCTTTTTTGAGAAACCAGAGAAAGTTTTTTTCTATTTTCAAAGTCCACTTCCCATTGCTTCTAGCCAATCCTGGCAGAAATCAGTTTTCTGTCTGGCAACATGCTCGTCCTGTCCAGTGTTTGAACAATATGTTTTCTCTCTTTGAAATCTCATTTTGCCATGTGGAAATAAGGCTGTGTTTGGCAGCAAAATTGTATTTGCTTTTTGCTCATTCTTCTTTCTGAGCTGTGAGCAAAAAGAAACTAAAGTTTCCATAAGAGTGGGAGAAGAGAGGGGTCAAAAGAAACATCAGAATCACAACCTAGTGTATCTGACATAGTTCCTCACAACAAATTAGACTAATACCTAGTTTCGCTTTTTTTCATGACTTCTACCCACAGAGAATCTTAATTATGATCTTTCAGACAGTACCTCTTACCTGCAAAGTAGTCTCATGCTAAGAAACTGATATTTTCTGCACTTCCAAAATGTCTGAAAAATGTACTTAGATTAGCTGAATATCTGCCTTCTATTTAATTTTATTTCTTACTGGGCTTACCCCTAACACAGGTGGAATCATACCCAAAACAAGATGAGCTCCAGAAGTAGCCAGATGGTGAGAATCAGGGAAGCGCCCAAACAGTTGACTCGTTCAGTTTTCAGTCTTTGTATGTAACAATCTGGTTTCCCAGCACGTAGCTCCAGCCATAAACAATTTCTTTCTTTGTGACGCTTTTCCTCTCCATTCTCTGGACCTAACAAATGAAACAGGTATCTGTTTCTCATTTGTACACAGTAGGTACACTAGATTGGGAGGAAGTTTCTAGGGTAACAGCACTTACCTAATTCATGAGGGAGGATTAAGAAAAATAATCCAAATACTCCAGGACCAAATATGTCTGGCAGAGAATGGAAATAAGAGCTGATTGATCAAACATGTTTGCTTGGCTGGAGTAACATCGAGCAATTTTATTTGTCTGCTTCCCAAGACTCTTAGGTCTTGCCCCTACTCAGTAAAATTTTCCTGAGCTTGACCTTTGCAGACTTGGGAACTCTTAATGTAAACAGTTTACCAAAAACTCTCAAAGAAAAAAATGAAGGTTCTGTCCTAAACTCCCAAATAACAGAAGGTTTAGGAGTACACCCACTGCTTTCTCCACTAACCTAAAAGGGCATGTTTTCTTTGAACTTTTTAGTCTTACACAGATTTAGTCTCCTAAACCATAATTTGCATTCAAGCGTTCTATCTTATCCTCAAGTATTGGATATATATGCCCTATGAAATACCAAAGTCTATGTGTGGAAAACTCATGGGAAACTGAGGAAGGAATATTTCCATAACATATTCTCCACTACAAAAAAGGAGATGTCTAGGTTTGTAAATTCCACATGTTAGTCAAGCTGGCGCATGAGGCATACTTTATTATTCTAAAATTTTTTATTCCATTCAGAAATTCTGAATCCGAAGTAGGGCTCTTAAATTTATGTCCTCTCTTATTATTTATTGTTAGAAAATATGTTTTTAATATCACAATCAAATGATCTGCTTGCTTTATTTATTTGCTTGTTTTTTTAGCTAAGCCATACTGGTCTCATCAAGGATTTTAAAGCATGCCTTCATTAAATAACAATATTATCAACTCAGTTCCAAAGCAATCTCTGGTCTCCTCTAAATGGCAGTAACTTAACTACAATCTTATTACCACACATAAACTTTTCAAAGAGATCATTTGTTGTTAATCATGAAGCAAAAGTATTTGATTCTGTAATCCTATCATTCCTGGAGGCCAAGGTGGTAGGATCACTTGAGCTCAAGAGTTTAAGACAAGCCTGAGCAGAAACCAGACCCATCTCTAGTAAAAATGCCAAAAATTAGCCCATATCTATAGTCTCAGTTACTCAGGAGGCTGAGTTGGAAGGATCACTTGAACCCAGGAATTTAAGGTTGCAGTGAGCTATGATTATGCCACTGCACTCTAGCCCAGGAAACATAGAAGACCTCTGTCTCAAAAAAATAAAAATAATAAGAAAGCAATTGCTTGCAGTTTCATTATAGGTTTGCAAAATATAAACTTTTATATAACAAAATTATGTTTTACTGACTCACCATTTCAATGGAATGGCAGGAAAAATACTTAAATCGTTCTTTCTGGTACGCCAGTCTTTTCCCAGACTACTTTGCCTGTTACAGGGGTTGGAGGTTAAAAAGGGCCAAGCCATCAGAAATTGGCAGCTATAGCTTTTCCTAATATCTGGAATATTAAAAATGTATATACAGAATTGCTGCCAGAATCTGAATGCCTCAGAACTCGAACAACTTGAAATTCAAATGAAAAATTCAGTAAATTTTGCCTGAAACCCCAATGCTGCTTTAGAAAAGAAATGCCTACCACCTTGTTCCTTTGTTTTTGTGTGTATTTTTCCCCAGCGCTTGGGCCACCTGTAAGCTTTGCCATCCAGTTCACTGTCAGAAGCTGCTAATTTTATGCTTTGGGGTTTGTTTTTTGTGTGTGTGTTTTAATATATATATATATATATATATAATAACAACCAAGTGTATTTGCCACGGGTCCTAAAAAGTACTTTTCTTTTTCCATTTTTTTCTTTTGGAGAGTAGGTCTAACTCTGTTAACCAGATTGGTCTTGGACTTTATTTCAGCCTCTCAGTAGCTTGGACTACTTGGCACTGAATGTAGAGACCCTGTTTTGTTTGTTTGTTTTTTAGATATGATGTAATAAAGAGACTTATATAACTGAGTTATAGACAGTGGGCCCCAAAATGTTTTATATACATTTAAAACTAAACTCAGGTCAATTGCTTGGCATAGAAAAAATATATAAGATAATATATTAAAAAAAATTAATGTGTTATATGTATTTTTCTTATATTACTTAATAGTATAGTTTTTTAATTTAATATTATAGTTTTAAGTAATTAAATAAGAGGACTTTCTTAGCATTCATTCCTAACACAAATGAAGTAGTAATGTAAAAATTTTAAAGATTCACAGCAGTATTTTTACACTTGACACTGGTCATTCATGTATATTAATAAATGGGTGTTGTGCTACTTTTTTTTTTTTTTTTTAGAGACAGAGTCTCACTTTGTTGCCCTCGGTAGAGTGCTGTGGCGTCACAGCTCACAGCAACCTCCAGCTTTTGGGCTTAGGCAATTCTCTTGCCTTAGTCTCCCGAGTAGCTGGGACTACAGGTGCCCACCACAGCACCTGGCTATCTGCTAAATTAAATGAAAATCATTCTAGCTAATGGCTCAAAACATTCTCCTGTTGAAGGATGGAATCTACTTTTTAAATGACACATAAATATAACCCCGATTAGTGATGTAAACAAAAATATTTTATAATATCACTGAAACATTTTTTCACTATTCCATTAATTATAAATATAAAACTGGTGTCTTCCTTGATTAAGCTAAAAATGTGTCAAGACTATCACACATTGTATTCATCATTTACATATGGCTTATTGACAATTCACAGCTACAGAATCATGCATAAAGATAGTAACATCATGATTCAGTGCTAATTAACTGTTTTTGCTAGAAGTCTTTCCTGTTAATGTTATCGTATCATGCTCTAATATTCAAATTATGTCTTATAGATTACACATTTTGTGCTGTTTCGATTAATCCATTATTCTTTTATTACTGCTACTAGAAAAAAAAGAATATGCCTTTATCATTTTATAATTTTAATATATCTTTAAATAGAATGTAGAATTAAGATCAAGATAAATATATATGGCATTACCAGTTAATCATTAATTAAATTCAACTATATAATTGTATAGAGAGAAAATATCCAAATTGGAATGGATTATGTATTGCAAAGATGACTTATTTAAAATTAATACTGGGTTTGTAGACCTGGATGTGATGCCAAGAAAGAAATGATAGCGTTTTAGTTCACCTATTTTACTGTAACAGTTGAATTTTTATTCTGTTGAAGTTAAAAACATTATTCTTTTAAGCTGAGATGTGAATTTAATCCCCAAAACTTCTCTTTGAATAGAATCCTAAATGACGGATACAGATAAGTGAGTGCATGCGTGTGTGTGTGTGAGAGAGAGAGAGAGAAACAGAGAGACAGTGTGAGTATTCCGACACTATCCATTATTCCACAACTCATAGTTTAGTGGCAGACCCAGAGTGGTAAAGAAAAAAATGTCTCTTAGATATTCTTAGCTCATCTCTCCTTTCCATTTCTGTGGTTTGTTGATCAGTGTTGGGTTTTCATTAATGACCTCCTGGGTTCAAAGCCGAAGCGCTGATAACAAAGAGTTAGAAGTTCTCAATGTCAAAGTGAAAACAAATTATAGTCTTAAAGATCCTTTCCAATCCAATTTTTCCACCAATGACATATGACCCCAGCTCTTATTTATTTTGGGGCAGGAAAGAGATTGGGAGATTACTTGCAATTATCTTGCAGTTTTAAAAGAGAAACATAAATCTGAACTCACTTGATGATTTTATTATCTATTTTAGGTTGCATAAAATAGTTAAACTGTTCTTGTCCAACGTAGGATGGGAAAGTGTAGGTAGAAAATGTTTTCAATTGTCCTACATTTTGCCCACTTCTATGCTACTCACAAATCATTAAAATGAGGTAGAAATAAATTTTTCTCTCCAAATTTCCTAGTGTAAATATTTCAGCAACCTGAGAAAGCCTATGAATGCCTTCTTAGTGAAAATAGATATTAAATGAAATTCTCCTTTCAATATTGAAAGAAGGCACTACTTACCTAACTGCCAGTGTCACTAAGAGCTCCATACATCCTGCTATTACACAGGCGAAATATATAATGTAATTGAGTCTACTTGTTGCTTAAATGTTGCCTTTAATTTTTAACTATTGATGCCCAGGTATATTTAATAAAGATTATACAAAAAAAGCCTTTAATATAAGGCTTTATCCATTAATTTTAAAATGTAAGAAAATACAAGAAACTAAACATGTACTTATCATATGACCTAGCAATTTCATTCACACATATTTATCCAAAATGTGGAAAACATAAATACACAAAGACCAACTCAAAACTTCATAGCTGCTCTATTCAAAACCTGGTAATAAAGTATATGCAATGTATGAATGGAAAAAAAGTAATAAAATAAATATAGAAATACCACTCAGCAATAGAAAGTAGGGATCTACTGATATATAAAACAGCATTTATGATCATATTATGTTGAGTAAACAAGACAGAATTTACTTTTTAATTCCATTTGTATGAGATTATAGAAGAGAAAAATTAATCTGTAGAATCTATAGTCTTAAAAAGCACATCAGTCATTACTTGGAACTAAGTAAACTTGGACCTTAGAAAACTTTGTGTTATAAAAATGTCTTCTATCTCTATTAAGGTGCTGTAGATTAGGTGATACACATTTGTTAATGCTCACTTAAAATGAATGCGACTTTTATAGTGTGAATTATACTTCAATACATTTGATCAAATGTATTAAAATGTTAATATTTATTCATTGCTCACTCTATATGTTTCACCATCCCATAGCTTTGCATATATTCTGCTACTTATTGGTGATTCTTAAAGATGTAAAAAGGCCCTTTAATGTGGTATTTTTTAACATTTAACTTTCAATATAAGATTTGATTATTATAGAAATAGTTTTAAAAGTTCATAGAATGGGGATAAAACATGTTCAAGTAAACCTCACATTCTCATTTGCAAAATAATAATATATTAATTTGAAAACTGATTCTTAATAGTGTAAGTATTACAGAATGACCTACTCTCTTGTATTGCCACAATATAATAAAGGCTTTTTGATACAATTTACAGGTTACTTAATTTAACTGTCAAAAGTCATTAATGATGGTGCTTACTTATAAACACAAATTTTCCCACTTGAAAGAATTTTTAGAATTATTTCCATTAGAATGTTTTCAATATGCATTTAGCAATTGCACCCTCATGAGAAAGGATGTATATTATTTCAGTCAGCCAGTCAACAAGTATTTACTGAGCTCTCACAGGATATCTTATATTGTACTAAGCAAATTTATTACTTCCTTACAAGTGCCTATGAAACATGATGATATCTTCCCAGAGTTGCTGTAAAACGTATTTTACAATTTTGATTAAATAGGAATGAAGCAAAAGGGAATAAATTGGCATTTCCACATAGAATCTTTGCTTTTTTATGGGATAGTATATGCTTTTAGAGAAATCTTTCCCATTTGGTTATGTAAGTCATATTATACTGTAAATATGTGGTATTATAAGACATAGGTCAAAAATTGACACTTTAAGTCTCAAACTTCTTGAAATGTTCCATTGTAACTCTATAAAAAAAAAAAAAGGTGGAAAATGAAATATTTGAGCAAGTATCAATTTTCTTGGGTATATTTGTTCCAGACAAACTGCTTTAATGCAAGATTTTTTCCAATACTAAATTACACATTAAAATTTCCAAATCCTAAATTCACAGCTTGAAGCAAAGACTAGAAATTACAGAGCCCCCCAGGACCCTGATCCTTTGGTTCTTCCCAGTAAGGATAGCCATATTCTTATTCACCCATCAATCTCCATTTGCACCTCACATTAATTTCAGAGTGTTTTACAGCAGGTCTTCAATGTTAGCTGCTTTACAAATCACTGTGGCAAGCTTTCCATAATAACAATGTTCTCTGGAATTTCACATAATAGTATTCACCCTCAAAAGTTTAGGATACAGAAGTGCATTTAGAAACATGTATTCACATGTGTACACAAGACTCAGTGAAATTTCAGGAATATGTTTTTTTTTTTCTTAAATCAGAAATCTCTTACCAGTTTTTGATATATTCAGTGTAGTTTTTGGCAAATTACATATTACTTTCTCAGTATCTTCTAAGTATCCAGTTAGAAAATTATATAAATGTACATTTTAAATTGTCAGACATTGTGACTGATGTAGAATACTATCGCCTAAAAAAAAATTCAATCATTAAACTATGAAAAATTATGCTACTGAGAAGATGTAATCACTAGCCACTAGGTATTATTTGAAAAGAGACAAAAATGGCTTTATATTTCATTTCTGAATGTTCTGTATAAAAAGTTTGCAAATTTTTGTCTTACTGATATACAACATATTTATTCTACATTTCATACAAGTACAAAATAACAGTGATTTAAAGGAAAGCATTATACTTATTATTTTTTATTTTATACTATTTTAAATGGAATAATTCAACGAAAAGAATGCTTCCATGAAAACAGTACGCATACTATTTATAGCCAGTGTTCAGCCCATTAGTTTAAAAGAAGGAATTGAAGAATGTTTGTTATTCCTGTTAGAAGGAGTAACCCAGTCATTTCTATCAGTGGTTGACTTAAGGGTAAGTTACAATTTAAAATTTCCTACTGTGTTAATAGCAGGTACCAAAAGTTCAAAAGAGTAGCAGTAATTACTTCTCCCAAAAGCAGAGATTTATTGGGAATATCATGCAGTTTAGCATTACTCATATCCTGTTCCTTACTTTGTGGTTTAAAATACCACAAATTTCTGCTCCTAAGATACCCAAAGACAATGTCATAATCAGTTTAGTTTGTATGGCCTTTTCAAAGTTATATGTGTTTTCTTATAATTCAGTTTCTATATGAAAGCAAATAAAAACAGATCTAGAATAATGCACGATGATTGATTCTGAACATCTCTGATTAATGATGTGACAGATCATATATGTAACAGATTTCTCAACATTAAAGTATCCTGAGTGTAGTAAGAATCATCATGAGTAATTCAGGCACTGTCAGAAGAATTCTGAAAATTATCACATAGGCTGTATTTCTTTCTAACTTGCTTAAAGATCATAGTCAAATATTTTGTATGTATACCAAACTACTGTTTGGGAATAACTTATATTCTATTGAATTTTATGGTAGTTTTTTTTTTTTTTTTTCCCCCATCTGCACTCCTTTGACAATCTTCTTGGCTTGCTGCTAAGGCCCTGCCATGGCATTGGAACTTCCTATTCCATCTTGTTTTTGAACCTTTCCACTATCCAGGCCTCTGCTCCCATAATAGCATCACTGAACTAGAGCTAACACTTCTCTTGCTGTGTTTTATTACCATCTGGTACAATGACAACTGTTTGGACATTGTCTTTGGTGCTCATTAACTCACAGTTATTTTAAGGATCTATTTATTTTCTTCTGGGTCATAGGCCCCTGCCCTTCCTTTTCTTAGAACATTTACTTTAAATAACTCTCCAACCTAAATGCTTTCATTGTCCTTTTGAGATATAAATCTTCTCCCAGACTCTTCATTTTTAAAATTTAGAAATGTCTTTCTGAAAGACCTGGGGGACATCTGTTTGAGATGTAATCATTAGGAAAGTTAGAGACCTTATGTTCAAGTCTCTTGGATGGCGTAGGGCAGTAATCTAACTTTCATAAACACTGATTATTAAGCACAAAATAATTGGTATCATCCAAGTGACCCATGTAATTTTTTTTAGGAAGGGTCTCTTTTAAGCTTGAAATTAAAAATTATATAAATTGAGTTGTATATCATAATTACATACTCTTACATTATATAACATATCATAATTTATATTTTATATGCTTCTGTTCAAAATATTGAGTATGCTAGTCCTTTAATTCAGCAAACAGAGGTGGTAGTGAGTCAGTGGGAAGCAATCTCTACCACTGAAAGAATAACTTTAACAGAAGGACTGGAAAAAGAACTTGTTAACGTGGGCAGTGGAGATTTTAAAGGAGGGGCTTCTGAAGAGAAGCTTCAGGGGACATGTTTCAGTCTGAAAGGACTTAGTTCGAGCAGTCTGTGGAGCTGAAAACAGGTCTTAATTCCTTTGTGAGGATAGCAGGACTTGTGACATAGGATTGTCCCATAAGGTTAGTCAAAACACATGCCTTGCCATTATTTCTATTACATTAAACTTCCAATAACCAAAAGAAATGAACAACCCATTATTTAACCAAACTTTATCTCCTATCAATGAAGAGGCATTTTCATATAAGGGTGACATTTGGTAGTTGAATGTCCTTGAACATATTATTTTCTATTTCAATTTACTTTTTAAATCTTCTCATTCTAAGATCCTTATTGATAAGAATCTATCAGGGAAGTTTTAGAAATAAATGAAAGATAATAGATGTAAACATACTTTTAAGGATAAGTATATAAGTACTTCTATCATGTTAATTTGTTATTATATCAATCTAAAAAAGAAAATTTTATACTCCTCACATGTTTTATTTTTTATTTTCTGAATAATGTTTAAAATTTTTTTTAATTATGATTCTACTTACTTATTAATAGTACATATTTTCATTGTTAATTTTCCCTTCTTAAATTTAAGAATTTAAGAATAAAACTTTTTCTATTTTGTTTGATTATGTTCTTAAAGAGCTTGATATGTATCCTAGTAAATAATAAGTCCCTAATAATTATGAATGAATGATTAAATAAATGCTTAAAAATAGGCAGAAGAAGTAGAATACAAATCCTCTTTCTCATTGTCAAACTCTGATTACATAGCTGGAATTCAATAATCGATTGCTATATATTATACACTTTGTCAGCAAGTATTTTAGTTGAGGATTATAGTTTGGAAGGCTTATGAATACCAGAAATTATTTTTTCTCAGTTATCGAAGTTTAGAAGTATGAAATCACAGAGCCAGCATGATTAGATTATTATGAGGGCCCTCTTTTGTGCTGCAGACCACCAACATCTTGTTGTACCCTCACAATGTATAAAGAGTGCAAAAGAATACTCTGGCTTCTTCATAGAGCACTAATTCTATTATAAGGGCCCCACCTTTGCAACCTAATTACCTTCAAAAGCCTTACAATTAAATACCATAACATTGTAGATTATATTTCAACATATATATTTTGGAAGGAACACAAACATCATGTCCAAGGCAGTAATATTCAGAAATGATAAATTTGTGCCCATGTCTATGTTATAAATTTCATTTTATTTTTGTCCTACACATAACAAATTCTTAGGTATATTTTAAGTAGTTAAAGGTATGAGAATGCATATTTAATTTTTGTCCCTTTTCTCTATAATTCTAATTTACTTTTTTCATATCTTATATAAACAGAATATACTATACTTGGCATTTGGGTTTACAGATGCAGAGGGACCTAACATTTTTCAGAATGACTGTTACTTTTGTCTTTGTTTATACAAATAACTTTAAATTGACTCTACCATTATCATTTTACAGTTGAAAAAAAAGAGAATGAGTGACTCACTTGAAAGCAACATTTTTCTATTAATTCAGCATTCTGGAAAGATTGACTAGCATTTGTTGACTGTGAATCTATTCTTTTTCAGACGTATTATTTGTTTAGAATGCCCTGAAATCCATCCCTATCCTTTTCTTTTTATTCAAAAGGCCAGAGAAGGATATCTCTCATACTCTCCTAATAAGCCTGATACAGCTGACTTGTCAGTTTGCTTCTACAAACCCAGATCTTAGAGGACAACGTGGCTCTCTATAAAATCTTAAGCACATAGGTCTCATGCTTGAGAAAAAATAAAAGAACGTATCTTTTGTGAGCTTCTTCTTGTCTCCTAGGATTTTTGCTTGTAAATCTACCTGAACTTCAGTTCATGCAGACACTCATCTTGTTAGGTTAGGCAGTTAGTTAGACATGAGCAGGGTGGACAGTAGATGTGGTTAGGTTATTTCAGACTGTCTTGGGAGGATGACCTGGGCATTTATGGGAATGGAGCTAATTGAGCCCTTGCAGATGCAAAAGCTTGCAGGTGGGTTGCCTTGAGAAGCTAATCAATGTCCCAGGGACTTTCTGACATGGACAGACAGATGTGGTCATACTAACATGTGTTGATTTGGGAACAGCCTGATTAGGATCCTGAGAAGCTTCTAAGAAGCAACTGTTGACCCTCAAAAGTTGTGTATAAAATTCAAGCCCTGCACTCACTGTGATGCCTGCAGTCTCTAGGACAGGTCTTGGATTGCTGCAGTCATTAATAGTCAAAAAACTCTTCCTTTTCTTTTTTTTTTTTTTTTGAATTTATTTATTTTTTTATTGTGGAGAAGGGGCAGGGAAAGAAGGCGGGGGAAGAGGTGAGTGACAGGGTCGGGCCAGTGGCATGGTACCACATTGGCTGTATCTAGGTAGAGGCAGTT
>CAUYPK010054425.1:0-21526 GCA_963574355.1 Loris lydekkerianus | reverse complement strand
CTGATATGAAACATTGGCCTTTTGTGGTAGTGAATGATGCAGGCAGGCCCAAGGTCCAGGTAGAATACAAAGGAGAGCCAAAAAGTTTCTATTCAGAGGAGGTGTCATCCATGGTTCTGACAAAGATGAAGGAAATTGCAGAAGCCTATCTTGGAAAGACTGTTACCAATGCTGTGGTCACAGTGCCAGCTTACTTCAATGATTCTCAGCGTCAGGCTACCAAAGATGCTGGAACTATTGCTGGTCTCAGTGTTCTTAGGATTATAAAGGGGCCAACTTCTGCTGCTATTGCTTATGGCTTAGACAAAAATGTTGGAGCTGAAAGAAATGTGCTGATCTTTGATCTTGGAGGTGGCACTTTTGATGTGTCAATCCTCACTATTGAGGATGGAATCCTTGAGGTGAAATCTACAGCTGGAGATACTCACTTGGGTGGCGAAGACTTTGACAACCAAATGGTCAACCATTTTATTGCTGAGTTTAAGCACAAACATAAGAAGGACATCAGTGAGAATAAAAGAGCTGTCTTTCACCTCAGTACTGCTTGTGAATGTGCTAAGCGTACTCTATCATCCAGCACCCAGGCCAGTATTGAGATTGATTCCCTTTATGAAGGAATCGACTTCTATACCTCCATTACCTGTGCCCAGTTTGAAGAATTGAATGCTGATCTCTTCCGTGGCACCCTGGACCCTGTAGAGAAAGCCCTTTTAGATGCCAAACTAGACAAGTCGCAGATTCATGACATTGTCCTGGTTGGTGGTTCTACACATATCCCCAAGATTCAAAAGCTTCTCTAAGACTTCTTCAATGGAAAAGAACTGAATAAGAGCATCAACCCCGATGAGGCTGTTGCTTATGGTTCAGCTATCCAGGCAGCTATCCTATCTGGTGACAAATACAAGAATGTTCAAGATTTGCTGCTATTGGATGTCACTCCTCTTTCTCTGGGTATTGAGACTGCTGGTGGAGTTAGAACTGTGCTCATTAAGTGTAATACTACTATTCCTACCAAGCAGACACAGACCTTCACTACCTACTCTGACAACCAGCCAGGTGTGCTCATCCAGGTTTATGAAGGTGAGCATGCCATGACCAAGGATAACAACTTGCTGGGCAAGTTTGAACTTACAGGCATACCTCCTGCGCCTGTGGTGTTCCTCAGATTGAAGTCACTTTTGATATTGATTCCAATGGCATTCTCAATGTCTCTGCGATGGATAATAGTACAGGAAAAGAGATTATCATCACTAATGACAATGGACATTTCAGCAAGGAAGACATTGAATGTATGGTCCAGGAAGCTGAGAAGTTCAAGGTTGAAGATGAGAAACAGAGGGACAAGATTTTATTAAAGAACTCACTTGAGTCCTATGCATTCAACATGAAAGCAACTGTTGAAGATGAGAAACTTCAAGGCAAGATCAATGATGAGGACAAACAGAAGATTCTTGATAAGTATAATGAAATTATCGACCAGCTTGATAAGAACCAGACTGCAGAGAAGGAAGAACTTGAACATCAGCAGGAGCTGGAGAAAGTCTGCAACCCCATCATTACCAAGTTGTACCAGAGTGCAGGAGGAATGCCTGGGGGCTTCCCTGGTGGTGGCGCTCCTCCTTCTGGTGGTGCTTCCTCTGGCCCCACCATTGAAGAGGTTGATTAAGCCAACTGAAGTGTAGATGTAGCATTGTTCCACGCAGTAAAATATTGAAGGATCCAAATTTGTAGCAAATTATGTGGCAGATTTATAGTGAATTATTGGGCATTCTTAATACTTGAATATGGAACATGAGCATGGGGGAAGGAAATAACATTGCACATTGAAAGCACTGTATTGTAAGTGGAAAATGCAATGTCCTAAATAAAGCTGTATTTAAAATTGGCACCATAGAAAAAAAATGGTCAGAATAAATGGACTGTATAGTAGTAGGGAGGTTGTTCAATACCCTGGGAATGCAGTGAGCAAAGGGTTTTGGATGGCCTCATTTTGAGTCCTCCTCTGCCATTTACTAATTTTGGTACATGTAACTAGGTACATCCTCTCTGAGCCTCAGTTTCCTCATGTATCCATTGGAGATAATAGTGGTATCTACCTTACATTGTTGAAATGAAATAAGGCATTTTAAATGCTCAACAGGGGACTTGATATAGCAAAGTAGTTGAGAAAGGTTAACTGTCACAGCAACACCTAGACTGGTTGCTTGACAAAACAACTGGGCACACGGCCTGGCCAAGTTGATCCATGAAATTAACTATCACAGGGAGATTTAAAGTAATTCTATGAAGGACCTCAGCAGTACTTCTGCCACCCACATATTTTCCCCCATTTTTGGCAGAGGAGAAAACAGGAAAAAAAAAGACAAACTAAGAGGGTGGGCATTAAACTGGATTAAGATTGTCCACAGGAGAGTTGCAGCCCCCCCCCCCTTTTTCCTTTCTTTAATTTGAAGTCCACTCACTAGAGAAATACATACATCATTAACTGCTGGAAGCTGCCCACTCAAACTCTGCCTAAATTTCAGTTGGCATTCTTCAAATGGTCTTTGTTGAGAAACTAAATGGGAGCAGATAACACACAAGGGCAGAATTCCCTGTGAACCACCATGCTGGCAATGATTTTCTGTGTGTTCAGTCTCAGTTTGGCTCAAAATGTTGACAACAGTAAATGTCACACAACTCAAAAGACTTGGGTGGCTCATCATTGATGGTGGAGGTGGTGAGACTCCTTATCTATAGGCAGGAGATGACCCAGGACTGCCAGTCTGGTAGAACACACTGCTGGGATATTTACCTAGGTAAGTTAGTTTCGTTTTAAAATTATTAACAGAAGAAATTTTTCAGAGAACAAGGAATCAAACTTCTATAACTCTAAATTCAATTTCTGACTGTATTCAATTCACTAAAAACTGGAGCCCCTACTTGGTCTCCAATCTTCTTTATATACATTCTCTCCACATAGGATCTTACTCAATCCTGTTGTTTAAATACAGGCAGTCCTCAGGTTATGAATGAGACACGTTCTGTAAGTTTGTTCTTAAGTTGAATTAAAGTTGAATTTGTATGTAAGTTGGAACAGGTACATTTACCTATTAACCTGTAACAGTCTCCAAGGCAGATGTTTGTAACTCAGAGATTGCCTGTATCTCAGTGCTGGTTGCTGGGAGAATGGGGACCAAAGACCCCATTCTTGGAAAGGAAAACACCCCCAGAAAAAGAGGAAAACTAAAAAGTAAGCTGAGTGAGTCAGAACAAAGAAAAGTCAGCTAATTCATGTTTAAGCTAGCCATTGCTAGCAAGCTGCTTGCCTTTTCTGAAATTCTAGCCTGTTGGGGATACAGTTTATAAATACTCTGCTGAGTCTGTGAGCACTCTGAGGACAATAATGGCCATAGAAAAGTCTATGACAAGTCCTAGAAAAAGATACATCTTCTAGGGTGTTTCCTGCCTATTAAACAGGCAAAGCAGATACCCCTTGTGGAGATCTGCATTTGCCTGGGGCAGAGACAAAGGGAGTAGCTTGAGCTCTGAGATATGGGTAGAAAAGATTATATCCCTTATAGCAAAGGAAAATCCTCTGTGGTGGTGATGGGAGGAAAATGCCTCCCTCCCACTAATCTCTCAGAGGAGATTAACGCTGGTAGTGTTTTATTCCACAGAGAGCCTGCGGAGCTTAACACCTTAGAAATCTGTGTGTGTGACCTCAAGCAGGAGGCTCTCCCAATACAAACCTCAGATTTCAGATTACTGAAGGCTACCCTTATGATTAATTATAATAACAACAGAAGCTGATATGATCAATCCTAGAAACTGCTGACGTCTTTGTTCCCTCCCTCATCTTATCCTCTGGGCAAATAGACTTCAATAAAATCAGACTGGAGCAAACACTCTGGGCCATTGCTGGAATCCCACATGGGCAAAGGATCCCTGAGCTTCAGCTTTTTATTCAACTCAGTGTCTCCTGTCTGTCTTTACCATCACTTCTAACTCTATATTTCTTCAGTTGATTGCTGCCAGTTTCCAAGGTCTCAGCAGATACTGCTCTTGGAGTGGGACCCTGACATCTGTGACTCATGATTTTATCTCCAAGGCCTGCATTCTCTGGGGAGCTCCAGACTTTCCTCTGTCTACTTGAAATCTCTGGTGGGTCCAAATTTGTAGACATCTCAGATGAAGCAGTCCCCAGAGAACTCTTTGCTCCTTCTCTGGACCTGTTTCTCCTCTGTCTTGATAGCCCAGTAAATGGCCATTCCATTCATCCTTTTGTTCAATTAAAAACTTAAGAGTCATCACCTTATTTTGGGTATTTTTACCTCATTTGCTGCAATCAATACATCAGCAAGTTCTGTTTTTTCTACCTCCAAGACACTTGATTCCACTTTATTCTGTTCCTATTGCCTCCCCTGGCCAGCTGTCTTCCTCACCTTCCAGCCACTCTCTGTAGAGGCCTCCAAGGTGGCCTTTCTCATTCCATGGTAACTCATTATCTATGGCTTCTTTCCACAGCAGCAAGGACTGGGGAGATTTATACATGTAATACACAAATCAAATCATGTCATTCCTGCTTAGAACACCTAGAGTGTCTCCCACCAACTCCTAAAACATCTAAAAGATCAGGGCTCCCACAGGCAGCCCCTGCTGACATTCCTGAGCTCATCTTCAGCCATTCTCTCTACTCATTGCCCTGCTATGCAAGTGGCAGCTCTGTGCCTTCTGCAGTTCCTTAAAGCATTCCAAATGCTCCTGCCTCAAAGCCTTTGCATTTGCAACTTTCTCTGCCCGGAAACTTCTACCTCCAAATCCTTTGCTAGGCTGGTTCCTTGTCATTCAGATCTCAGCTCAAATGTTGTCTCCTGAGAAAGATTTTCCCTGAACACCCTATATTAAAAAATATCTTCTCCCAGTCATTGTACTATATGATACATTGGCTTTTAATCACACTTGACATAATCTACAATTTCTTATTTTGCTTTCTTTTTTCATTGTCTATTATCTAAAACTACCTCTCTGCTTAAAATAGTAATGGGCACACTATTGTTAAAAATATAGATAAATAAACAGATAATTGATTATCTGGTGCCTCTGTGTTCTTCCTGTGCTCAGAACCCAGAACATGGGATAGAGGAAGGCATAGCTTCTTCCCACAAGGGGATCATATTTTTTTTCCTTCTTTCCCAGATACATCAGACAAATGGTAAATCTCATCATGATTCAATTTGTTGAATGATGAAAACTTTTATTTATTTATTTTTTGTAGAGACAGAGTCTCACTTTATCACCCCGGTAGAGTGACATGGTGTCACACAGCTCACAGCAACCTCCAACTCCTGGGCTTAGGCAATTCTCTTGCCTCAGCCTCCCAAGTAGCTGGGACTACAGGTGCCTGCCACAATGCCCAGCTATTTTTGGTTGCAGTTTTGCCGGGGCCGGGTTTAAACCCGCCGTCGGTATATGGGGCCAGTACCCTACCCACTGAACCACAGGCGCCACCCAATGAAAACATTTTGAATGAACAAAACTTTATAGGAATGTGGAAATACATTTAACATCAGTGTGGATATACTATTTTTGCTCTGTGTTTTTAAATTTAAAACTTATACTTATTCATACATCCAACCAGCAGTTTGTTAATTCATATTATTTAAAATTATTTAACAGTTTTAAGCTTCAAAATAAGCTACCCATCTCATTAGGTTCTCCAAGTAGGCAGCAATTGGTTAAAAAAATGATAGTCCTTTCTTTCATTTCCATTATTTTGTGTGTGATTAAGGACCTCTAAGAGTTACTAAAGTTTGTTGTCCATAAGTTAAAATCAGCATTTTACTTGACGTTTTCGACTACTTTAATTTGCTAAGACAGCCAGATGTTACGAAGGCTGTGTTAGAGACGTATGAGCTACCATGGAAATATTGCCAAGTTTTTTTTTATTAAGAAGAAACGGAATGTTGCTCATCAATATGTAAAGTATAACCTTATTTATGAAGAAACAGAAACCCATATTTATGTACTTTCAGATAGTTAAAATTCCCCCAATTTGGGGAAAAACTCACATTGTAAGTGTTATACTGAGTTGTTCTCATCTTTTAGTTGATGCTTTTTACTTTTAATTGCAGTTTGTTACAAATTTTGTTGACCCTACCAATTTAGTTTTTTGTGTGTTTTGTTTTACTCCATGATGTACAATGGTGGATGCTTACAACAATAGTATTTTTAGGATATAATTTTCTGATAACTAGGCTTCAAATTTGTACTGTGGCTTTACTGTGAGTGAACTGTATCCAAATTACTTAAGCAGATGTCATATTATATTACATTGTTGTATTATGTTATATTTATCTGGTGCTTTGCCTACTGAGTGGGCTTCAAAACACCTTTAGTCACTGCTCAGTGATCCTCCACATGTTGGGGAGATGTCTCTACAGGGCCAATCCCATTTGTTTTGTTTTTAAGGTTGTTTGATTTTTACCTATAGATTTAGAACTGTATTCCTACTTGGAATCCCAGGACACTGTGTCACTGTGGTTTTAAAACAATTCTGAAGAGCTTTCTTTTTTATAACTTAAGATTATTGGCCTAATTTTATCACATAGTTATGTGTTGAATAAAATAAGACTGTCTATAAATGTATACTTCTGCTCAAAGTTATCCTCTTGGTTTCATTTATATACATACATGCATATAATTATCTCAACATTAAAAAAATTAGTCTAGATATTAATGTTAAATGGGCATTAAAAAATCATTGCCAAACTTCTTTAAGAAAACTAGAAACAAGAAGTAAATATTCAATGACTATTTGCATTCTGTAAAGACTTGATTTAAAACCTAGACCTTGGGGGTGAAATAAAATGGAAGACTAGAAACATCTCCTTAATAGCCAATCATGGTGAGGCAGGAGAAGGAAAATTCTAACCACCTCTGGCGGGGGTACTCAGCCAGGAACATCACTTCAGGGGCACAGTGAAGCAGTGATGGACTACAGGAGCGAGTGAGGAGGTCTACATTTGAGGAAAACCATCACAGAAGGCAAGTGATTGGGAATGAGAGCCCACCCATGGAGGACTAAGGACCAGATAGGGCTGTCTGGCAGCTTTTTGATTTTGGGCTAATCTACTTACTTGAGTGGCCTTGGGGAGCTTAAATGAGTCGAATAGTGTCCAGCAGCCAAACTGAATACTGGATGGGGTGGAACTTCCATGACCTTGGCCTACTAGCTTGGAACTGCCATTGTGGGAAGGCCATGTGGGAGAAATGGTCCACAGGGTCCTAGTGCACAGCCAAATCTGACATGCCTGCTGAGCTCATGCATTCACATTGGGGTGAACTGAGTGGCCCCAGAAATTGTTGTTGGGGCACTGTGTGATGTGCCTCCTCAAGAATCTGGTAAGAGCTTTAAGATCTCAATCCTACAGGACTGAATGCTGATGAAGCACAGGCCCTGATTCAGGGTAACTAAGTCAGGAAGAGAACTCACCTTCCTCTTCTGCAACTAGAGTTTGGCTTGTCAATGTTCTCTGTCTCCTGATACCACAGTGCCACTTGGTGTCCAGGCAATACATTGCAATATGTACATCTCTCTCTTTCTCTCTAATTCTACCTCTATCTCTCTCTCTTCAAATATTTATGGGTGTGGCCATAGCATCCTGCTGAATAACACCATTTCTCTTTTTGCTCTCTTTCTCTTTTCCACTCTCATTCTCCCCCCTTCTTTCTCTCTCCTTGCTCTTTATCCTTCTTTATTTTTAGCCCCATACCAAAAGACCACTTCAATATCTAAGCTCTGAGATTAGATAAGTTAAAGGGAAGGAGGTAGTGAGATGGAAAAAATAGGGGAAGGAAATGAACAAAAGGAAAAGAAGCATGAGGAGGAACTAACATGAAAGAAAAATTCTGGCAACATGAAAGACCAAAAAAGAGCACCCTTCCCCCATGGAACCATGAGACAGTTGCCACAGAGGATCCCACCTATAAAGGCTTAATGGAAATTAAGAAAGGGAATTTAAAATATAAATCCCAAAGGCAATAGAGGGAATTAAGGGGAAAGTGGAAAAACAAGCAAAAAAAGGATGAAAGACATGAAGAATATAGAAAAGGTATGGTGGACCTTACGGAATTAAAGGAGTCAATCAGGGAATTGAAAGATGCAGTAGAAAGTTCAGTAACAGATTAGGTCATGAAGAAGAAAGAATCTCAGAGCTAAAGGATAAAGGTCTTGTGCTAACCTAAGTAATTAACAGTTAAGAGAGGAGAGAGAAGGCAGAACATTCATTCAGGGAAAGAAGAATTTCCCAAATGAATGGAAACCCTATTGGAGAATATCATAAATAAAAATTTCCCAAGTTTCACTAAAGATTCTGAAACACTCCTTTTACAGTGATATGGAACCCCATCATCTCAACAACACAAACAAAGCATCTCCAAGACACATTCTAATGAACCTGTCCAAAGCCAGGACAAAGGAGAAAATTTTACAAGTAGCCAATAGTAGGCATCAACTTACCTATAGGGGCGATCTACCAAGGTAACAGCAGACTTTTCAGCTGAAACTTTCTAAGCCAGAAGAGAATCTACCTTTAACCTTCATCTACATTTAACCTTCTTAAGCAAAACAATTTTTAGCCTAGAATTCTATATCCTGCTAATCTAAGTTTCAAAATCTATGGAGAAATCAAATCTTTTACTGATATGCAAACAGTGAGGAAATTTGCCACAACAAGAATAGCTCAGCACTAAATACTTAGACCTATTCTCCACACTGACCATCACAATAGCCCAACAAGGAAGTAGACACCCAGAAACTAAAGGACAAAAGCTGGCTTCCACACTGTTGCAAAGGGTAAAGCTAAGCAATGGAATTTCAGAAAATAAGGTGACTAGAACTCTACTACACTTATAAATACTCTCAATAAATGTTAATGGTTTGAATTCCCCACCAAAGGGGCCCAGGCTGACTGATTGAATAAAAAAGCACAAGCCATTCATATTCTGTCTCCAGGAAACATACCTAGCCTCAAAGGACAAATCTAGATCTAGGGTAAAGGGATGGAAAACAGTATTTCAGCAGTATTTCCAAATGGAAACCAGAAGAAATGAGGGGTCTCAATCTTATTTTCAGATATAAGTGGATTGAAAGTAATTAAAGTTAAGAAAGACAAAGATGGTTGCTTCATTCTGGTTAAGGGAACAATACAACAAGAGGACATTTCAATTCTAAACATTTATGTCCCTAACTTAAATGCTCACAGATTTGTGAAACAGACCTTGATTTGTGTGAGCAATATGATATCTCATAAAACCATAATAGCTGGGGGCTTTAACACCTGTCTGGCAGAACTGGACAGATCCTCCGAAGAAAAACCAAACAAAGATACAAGGGACTTAAATACTACCCTAGACAAATGTGCTTAATAGACATATACAGAACACATCATCCCAAAGCTAAGGAATACATGTTCTTGACAGCCCACAGAACATACTCTAAAATAGATCATATCCTAGGATACAAGTTAAAACTCAACAAAATTAAAAGAATTGAAATTATGCCATGTATCTTCTCAGAATACAAGACAATAAAGGTGGAACTCAACTTCTGCAAAATTGTATATCTCCACACAAAGGCATGGAAATTAAACAACATTATGCTGAATGACAGTTGAGTCAAGGAAGAGATAAAGGAGGAGGAAATCATTAATTTCCTCAAACATAAAAATAATAATAAATACCAAAACCTGTGGGATACTGCAAAAACAGTCATGAGAGAAATTTAACACATTAGATGTCCATCTCTGAAAAACAGAAAGAAAGCACATCAACAATTTAATGAATCACTTAAAGAAAATGAAAAAGGAAGAGCAATCCAATTCCAAATCTAGAAGATGAAAAAAAATAACCAAAATTAAATCAGAAATAAATGAAATGGAAAACAAAAGAATTATTCACAAATTGATGAAATGAAAAGTTGGTTCTTTGAAAAAATAAATAAAATTGGTAAAAATTTGGCCAGATTAACTAGAAACAGAAAAATAGAATCTCTAATAAACCCAATCAGAAATGAAAGAGGGGAAATAGCAACAGATGTCACAGAGATACAAGAGATTATCTCTGAGTGCTACAAGAAACTCTATGCCCAGAAATTTGACAATGTGGAGGAAATGCATCAGTACTTAGACTTAACTAGGAAGAAATAGATGTCTCGAACAGATGAATTTCAAGCACTGAGATTGAAGAAACAATAAAAAAGCTTCCAATAAAAAAAAGCCCTGAACCAGATGGCTTCACACCAGAATTCTATCAAACCTTCAAAGAAGAGCTTCCACCCATACTGCAGAAACAATTTCAAAACATTGAGAAAGAAGAAATCTTCTTCAACACATTCTATGATGCAAACATCACCCTGATACCAAAACCAGGAGAGAACACAACTAAAGAGGAAAACAGATTGATTTCACGAATGACTATCAATGCAAAAATACTCAATAAAATTTTAGCCAATAGATTACAGCTATACATTAAAAAATATATACGTCATGTTCAACTAGCTTCATCCTGGGATGCAAGGTTGGTTTAATATACACAAGTCCATAAATGTAATTCACCATATCAATAGAAGCAAAAACAAAGACCATTTGATCCCCTAAATAGATGCAGAAAAAGCATTTGATAAAATTTAGCATTCTTTTCTAAGAAGAACACTTAAGAAAATAGGCATAGGTGGCATATTTCTTAAGCTGATTGAAGCCATTTATGACAAACCCACTGCTAACATCATAATAAATGGAATAAAACTGAAAGCTTTTCCACTTAGAACTGGAACCAGACAAGGATATAAAATTGCCACTATTATTTAACACTATGCTGGAAGTTCTAGCCAATGTAATCAAGCAAGAGAAGGCTCTAAATGGCATCCAACTGGGGGCAGAGGAGGTCAAACTCTCACTTTTTGCTGATGATATGATTTTATACTTAGAAAACTCCAGAGATTCAACCACAAAACTCTTGGAAGTGATCAGGAAATACAGTAATGTCTCAGGTATAAAATCAATGTCAAAAAATCAGTAGCCTTTGTATATACCAAGAATAGCCAAGTTAAGAAGCAAATCAAGGACACAATTTCCTTTATAGTAGCTTTAAAGAAAATGAAATACTTAGGAATACACTTAACAAGAGAGGTGAAGGATCTTTACAAACAGAATTATGAAACTCTAAGAAAAGAAATAGCAGAAGACATTAACAAATGGAAGAACATATCATGCTCTTGGCTGAGAAGATTCAACATTGTTAAAATGTCTATTCTACCCAAAGCAATGTATAGATTCAATGCAATCTCCATTAACATGCCAACAATGTACTTTGAGGAACTGGAAAAAAATAGTTCTTCATTTCATATGGAACCAGAATAAACCACACATAACTCGGGCACTTTTTAGTAATAAAAACAAAGCTGGAGACATCACTCTACCAGACTTTTGCTATATTCCAAGTGCATAGCGATCAAAATGCATGCTATTGGCACAAAAATAGAGACATAGACATTTGGAACTGAAGAGGTGAAACCAATCTCTTATAGCCATCTGATCTCTTTTAAACCACACAAAAGTGTACACTGTGAGCAAGGATTCCTATTCAGTAAATGGTGCTGGGAGAACTGGACGACCACCAGTATGACTGAAACTGGACCTGCACCTTTCATGACTTACAAGTTGATTTCAGATGGATAAAAGATTTAAAACTAAAGCATGAAGTGACAAAAATCCCAGAAGAAAATGTGGGAAAACTTCTTGAGGATGTTGGCCTGGGGAAAGATTTTATGAAGAAGACTTCAGTGATAATTGCAACAACAACAAAAATTAACAAATGGGACTTAATCAAACTGAAAAGCTTCTGTACGACTAAGGACATAATAATCAAAGCAAAAAGACAACCTTTGCAATGAGAAAAGATATTTGCATGGTAGGAATCTGACAAAGACTTGGTAACTAGAATCTACAGAGGACTCAAATTAATCAACAACAAAAAGGAGAAAACAATCCCATCTATCATTGTGCAAGAGACATGAACAGAACATTCTCGGAGGAATGGCTAAAAAACACATGAAAAAATGCTCATTGTCCCTAAACATCAGAGAAATGCAAATCAAAACCACCCTAAGATATCACCTAGCCCCAGTAAAATTTAGCCCACATCACAAAGTCTCAAAGTTTCAGAGGGTGGTGTGGATGTGGAGAGAAGGGAACACTTTTATAGTCTTGGTGGGACTGTAAACTAGGTCAGCCTTTTTGAAAGAAGTATAGAGAAACCTCAAAGACCTCAAATTAGACCTCCCATTTGATCCTGCAATCATACTACGAGGCATCCATCCAAAGAAAAAAGATTCATTTTATCATAAGAACATTTGAACTAGATTGTTTATTGCAGCTCAATTTACAATTGCCAGAATGTGGAAACAACCTAAGTGCCCAGCAACCCAGAAATGAATTAACAAACTGTGGTATATGTACACCAAAAAAGTTGGAGCTGGGTGCCAGGGGCTCAGTGGTTAGAGTGTCAGCTCCATGTACCAGGGTCAATAGGTTTGAACCTAGCCTGGGCCTGCTTAACAAAAATATTAATAAAAAAATTACACAGCAGTAGTTTTTGGCTACGGTAGTGGCTTGGTAGTGGACCTGGCCTGGGCCTGCTTAACAAAAATATTAATAAAAAAATTACACAGCAGTAGTTTTTGGCTACGGTAGTGGCTACAGTAGTGGCTCATGCCTGTAATCCTACCACTTGGGAGGCCAAGGAGGATGGATTGCCTGAGCTCATGGGTTCAAGACCAACCTGAGCCAGAGTAACACCTCATCTCTAAAAATAGCCTCATCTCTAAAAATAGCGTGTTGTGGCATGTGCCTATAGTCCCAGCTATTAGGGAGGCAGAGGCAAGAGAATTGCTTGAGCCCAAGAGTTTGAGGTTGCTGTGAGCTATGATGCCATAGCACTCTACCAAGGGTGACAAAGTGAGACTCTGTCTCAAAAAAATAAAATAAAATAAAATAAATAAAAAATATCTATCTATCTATCTATCTATCTATCTATCTATCTATCTATCTATCTATCTATCTATCTATCGAGAGAGCCTTGACATCTTTTGTATTAACCTGGATGGAGTTGATACACATTCATTTTAGTAAAGTATCACAAGAACAGAAAATCAAATATCCAATGTACTCAATACTAATATGAAGCTAGTAGATGATCTAATTCATGCCTACAGAGGAGAATAGCTCATTTCAATTTAAGTTAGGAGGGGAATGAGGGGGGAAAAGGGAGATTTGGGGTGCTCCCACTTAATGGGCATGATGAGGGGTGTATGGCACACATTTTGGATATGGTACAGAACTACAAGGAGGTTTCTACCTAACAAATTCAAATGTTGTGACCTCATTGTTTGTACTCTCACATAAACCTGATATAAAAAAATGTAAAAAATTTAGTCTATAATGTATTTTAAGAGACTTCTTCATATGCTGATCCTCCTGTTCTCTTCCTGGTCTCTCAAGTAACCTTACAATTAGTCTTTCACTTTTATCTCAATAATTACACTCACTCCATGCATTTCTTTAAGTAAATTTAAATATTACAACTTTTTCAGATATATATTGGCCATGTGCATTTTCTTTTCGTGAAGTGTGCTCATATTCTTTAAGTGTTTTTATATTAGGTTGTTCTTTTTCTCATTTATGGTAAGAGCTATTTTAGAATCCCTGTGTTTATGAGACATGCTACATATATTGTTCCTCATTTTATTTCAGGCCATATTTTGAAATTTTTCCTTTTGAAACATATAAACGGTATAAAAATGAAGAGAACAATGTGGCATATCCTCATGTCCTCATCACCAGCTTACAGAATTGCTTCCTGATGGCCAGCCAGTCTTATTCCATCTGAGACCCACATCCACTCACTTCCATCTCTGAGTTATTTTCAAGCCAATCCTAGATATTAGCTTCTTTTATCTGTAGTCTTTGAACACATTGCATAGCCATAACACCATTACCTTACCTAAATCCTCAACAATTTTATTAACTATTCAGTTGGTGTTCAAATATCCCAGATGGCCTCATAGTTGTTTTAGAGTCTTTGTTTGAATTATGATTGGAATTACACCCTCACTATGGTCGTTTTTATGCTATTAATTCTTTTTTACTCCACGGCACACTCTCTCTTTGTTGCAGTAATTTTAATGAAGAAACTATATTCTATTGTAGAATTTTCCACAGTCTGTATCAGTCTGATTGCGTCCTCAAAGTATCCTTTTTATGTTGTCCTGGCTGTATTTCCTGCAAACTCATAGAAAGCAATTTAAATAATTATGATTCAGGTTTTATTTGTTTTTTACTGAACTGATTCAGAGTTCAGCTTCTAACAGGAGGTGCCTGTTTCTAGCTGGCTCTCTTTCTAGAATGTTAACTGCTCATGGCTGATCATTGTCTTCATTCTTCATTACTTTAACTATTAAAATCCTGATATTTTTATTCTTTCACTCCTCTTCATTTATTAGCTGAATACTTCTGTAAGGAGAAATTTCCTCTTATTAGTTACTTATTTACCTAAACAATGGCCAGATAAGTGTGTGATTGTTTCTAGTCACTTGTCTGGTTTCAAAATAATAATTTAGCTACCTAAAATTCTCAAAACATAACTCAAAGATTTTTTTTTTTAAACTCAAGATTGTTATTAACTCATGAGCTTGCATATATTTTAAATATTTCAATTTATTGTAATTATTATTCTTATTGATATACCAACATGGCAATTCACTTGGCAATCATTCAATCTATAAATTGTGGCCATTTATGGCATTTGCTACATGTGACTAAAGGTGATAATCAAGACATCAAAATAACAACTTAAATCTTTCTTCCCTACTTCATCATTTAAAATAAAAACTCATAGGCTGGGCGTAGTGGCTCACGCCCATAATCCTAACACTCTGGGTGGCTGAGGCAGGTGGATTGCTTGACTCACAGGTTTGAGACCAGCTTGAGCAAGAGTGAGACCCTGTCTCAAAAAGTAGTTGCTTGATGTGGTGGGCTCCTGTAGTCCCAGCTACTAGGCAGGCCCAGGCAAGAGAATCACTTGAGCCCAAGAGTTTGAGGTTGCTGTCAGCTGTGACATCATGGCATTCCACTGAGGGTGACAAAGTTAGACTCTGTCTCAAAAAAAAAAAAAAAAAAGGTAAATACAGTAGTTTTTTTCTTTAAACGCCATATATCAGAATATAGAAAGTTCATGTGACTTCTAAACCAAACAGGGTATAATTTGACATTTGTTTAATTTTTTTTATGTTGACAAATCTTGCTTTAAAAATGCAGCCCTATACCCTTCCTATTTCTCAGAATATTTTATTCTTTCTAATTCACATCCTACAATAATGACCATGAGATTTGATTGTGAAAGGTACCTAGAAATGTAGAAATGCATATGTATGGTTGAAAGAATAACAGAAGAATGAATGCCCAAAGATCCACCATTAAGGTGAGGGTTAGAACTTGGCCAGGGCCTTGAGAGAGTACCAAGCAATTCACTCTACTCTTCTCATCCTCAACTTTTATATCAATCATTTATGTATATTTATTTATTTTTTAACCACCTAGATATGTAATAAAAAATATATAGAGTTTGGTTTTTGAACAGCTATGTAGCAAACACAAACCAAGTTCCATAAGGACAAAGCATTGTTCCTGTCCTGAGAAGCTTCTTTTTCCTTCACAATTTCATGGATAGATTATTTCCTACTATATCTCTTAGTAACTTCAGTGTAAGATTTTTCTTCCTTATTAAGTCAAGAATTTTTCATCTTTTCACTTAATGGAAACACTTTACAACTTCTCTTTGGCATATCTGAGTTGCCAGCATAATGACTCTTGAGTTTGTGGGCTATTACTTAGTAAATAAGGGTCACCTGAACATAAGCACAATGACATGGCAACAGCACACCTGTTCCACTAATCTGATGGCTCCTAAGTGACTAAGGAGTGGGGAGTGGATATGTCAGACAAAGGGAAGATTCATATCTCAGGTGGGATAGTGCAAGATGCCATCAGACTACTTAGAATGGCATGCCGCTTAAAATTTATGAATAGTTTATTTCTGCAACTTTCCATTTAACATTTCTGGGATGCAGTTGAGTGTGGCTTACTGAAACCATGGAAAGCAAAATCATGAATAAGGGGGTATGATGGTACTTGGATTTTCTGTTTTGGTGTATCATGTATATATTTGTTTTCTTTTCTTTTTCTCTATTTATTCCACTGTTTTTACACAATGTATCATTGGTGGTATATGTTACAATTATGTAATCATGAGACTAGATCATGAAGGGACTAGAGCAGTGATTTTCAGCTGGTGTGCCACAGCTTAGGTGTGCCTCAAAATTTTTTAAAGATCGTTAATTAAATTATTTCTTGAAAGACATTTAAAGTACAGCAAATACATTCATATTCTTTACTCTTTTTGTTGATTAACATAATTTAAGTGTGCCATGGAAATTTAACTATAGGTACAAGTGTGCTTAAGAAAAAACGTTGAAAACACTTATGTAGAGGATGCACGGATATCACTCCAAGATATTTGTCTTTCAGAGATGGATAACTACAACCCTTTAGATTGCTTACCTTTGGGGTGAGTTTGATTTGTGATGTATATTGGAGAATTCCTCTGCATTTAGCAGGAAGTGTTTTTGACCTTCAGAAATTTAAAGTTTAGTAAGAAGAGCATATTTTGATTCAGGAAAGCCAGAGAGTTGGACTCCAGGAAACACTTATCAGTGTTTTTTTTGTCCATTCAACATCTGCATGGCCTTCCTGTTTGGGAGGTCCTCTGCTTTATGAATCAGGAGGCAGTGACCCTATTAAGTTCCAAGCCTCTTTAGAGAGGGTGGTAAGCTGGTTTATGACTTTGGCCCTGCCATCCAGACACATCCATGATTGACTCAGGAATAAGTGACATAAGGAAGCTGGGACTTCTTGAAGATCAATTTTAGTGAGAATGCTGATTTCTGCAGTAGCTGAACCTGTTTCCAGAAGCAACCTCTGTCACTGTCACTGTTTCATCAGAGAGAACTGGAACTCTCTAGGCCTCCTGGTCCCCCTCCAAAGGGTCATCAGCTCAGGCGACATGGTCCGATTCTGAATAAGACATTGTTTTGTAGTTTGAGTTTGGATATGACAAACTAGCTTCCTACCATGAGTTTCCAGACCATGAAAAATCTTTCATAGATTTGTTTATTTTTTGGCTTAAATTAGATGGAATTGGCCTGTCTTGCTTGCAACTAAGAACCTGTTTGATAGGTTCCCAACAAGCAGTACTCAGTAGCCCTCAGCTACATTATAGGAAACTAGCATCATTGAATCATCTATATTATAGGAATCAGCTATATTATAGGAAACTAGCATCATTAATCAGATAATTAATTTCCATTTTAACCACATAAATTAGCAAACAATTTTCTTGAAAAAGTACAGAAGTTTCTTATTAGTTTGGGAATTAGAAATCCAGTCTTTCTAGTGTCTCACATTTGACTACTGGCCTTTTTTTTTTTTTTTTTTTTTGAAACGGAGTCTCACTCTGTCACCCTGGGTAGAGTGCAATGGTGCCATAGCACAGCAACCTCAAACTCTTGGGCTCAAGTGATCCTCTTCACTCAGCTTCTCAAGTAGCTGGGACTACATGCTCTTGCCACAATGCCTGGCTACTTTTTCTATTTTCAGTAGAGTTACTCTTGCTCAGGTTGGTCTTGAATTTCTGGGCTCAAGCAATCCACCCACATCAGTCTCCTGAGTGCTAAGATTATAGGCATGAGCCCCTGCTCCTGGCCTTTATTGTTGTTGTGTCTTAATGTCAATGCTTTCAAAGCAGAAGAGAATATCTGCAACTGGAGCAACCATGAGTATTGTGCTCAGTGATGGCACCAGAAACAGTGTCCTTATGGTCTCAGGGAATAGTGCTTGGACCACCAGATTGCAGATGCCCTTGAAAGTTGTGGCCCTGGTTTCTAGCAGAGCCATAATAGAGGTACATGGGCCACCATTACCTGTGAATTCACACATGTTCACATGTTGGAGAAGGAGAAAAGAGCAAGCCACATTGAGTATGTTTGTGGTACTAAATGGAAGGCCCAATGGGATTTTAGAATAACAATTGGGATTTTAAAATAAAACTTAGATTTTTTTCCAACCCAGTTTCTAAAACCATTTGAGCTTCTGAGAAAAGGGCATGAACATGCAGATCTCCAGGTAACCAGATCCCAATTCTTGGACTACAGTATTTTATTCTACCCTTGCCCTTACTGATTTGAGTAACTGATTCAAGCATTGTTTTTAGGACTTCTTTTAAGGCCTTTTAAAATTACTCATTGAAGTTCCCACAGTCCCACTTCAAAAAGATGCACTTCATCCTCAGGTTGTTGGATTCCTAACTGAAAGGTATTCTAATATGAAAGTCCCAGGCTGACTCATTTGTAGGGTATTTTACTTACTTGATGGGAAGAGAAAATAAAAAGCAATCTGCACACCCACCGAGGACTTTGAGGTAGGGGTGAAAGGTCAGTACGTGCTGACAGTTCTTCTCTGCTCTTGTGGAAAGGTGTGTGGTCTACTAACTTACACAGATGAGCGGGTTCTGCTTCCTATAGCCTGGCCAAGCCGAGGCCCCAAGTTACTGTGTTTGGCATTCTCACTAAATCCTGTCTTCTTGAGACACTGCTGCTTCCTGTGTCCTGCTGAATTAACTCTTCAATGCCCAACTAGTCAAGTAACTGAGCACACAGAGTCCTCTGAGATCTGGCACCAACAGCCATTTGGGTATTTGCTTCCACCATTGTCCAAGTGCCACTCACGATGCTGCTGAAGAATCTAACCCTTGATCTTGGCCTTGAACAAAAACCACACTTTATTTCACATCTGCTTGAGTTTTCACCTGGGTCACAGCCAGAAACTTTACCTCAAAGAACAGAGAGGTCATCTCTCCTGCTTCTGATCAGATGACACAGTTGGCACTGACTGTCCCTTCTGGAAGCATGGACACTGTTGTCTCTGGAAACTGCATGTCACTGCTACCACCGAAACCACTTGGGCACTTTGTGCAAGATGATCTGTGGCATCCCTACCTGGTCAAAGTCTACACTAGGCCTGTGACAGGCAGAGGCTAGGTTCCGGGACTGCACCTCCATGCCAGGGAGGCTGAGGAGATAACTGTCGGCCACCTCCGCGGTGGGTGCTGGGTTCTGCCCGGTAAGGGAACAGAAGCATGAACACACCTCTGAATGAAAAGCGTGGTCAGGGTCTGGCTGGCTAAAGAGAATGCCAAAGGCAAACACAGACTCCAAATAACAATAGCGGCTCCTTAGAGAGGAGTGATTTGCAACTGACACCAGCTAAGCTCACAATAAGTATGCTTTACCTTTACGACAACCCTATAAGCTCTGCCTAAGTAACCACCAATGTGTATAAAATGCAATTTCATCTGAATAAATAAAATGCTTCCACTGAAAACCCGGTGGTATCTTTTTCTGCCTATACCATAACTTAAAATGCCTGTTGAGTTTCAAAACCCTGTTCTGTGCGCCATTATGGCATAGGCTAAGGAATAGATGGCAAGGAATTTGAGTCCTGGGCTTTATCTGTCATTGAATTGGTGAGAAAGTTACTTTTCTAGTCAGTTTTCTTGCTTGTGAAATAAAAACAGGATTATGAGTAAAATGAGATGAGAGAAGTAGAAAGAAATGTATAGACCTCCCAGACACCCTAGCCCCTGCTTGGCTGTACATTTTTTCAAGCTGAAGTGTCTCCTCCTGAGGGGAAGCCTTCCCGACTCCCCCAGACTGAGTTATTTCTTTGCTGCTACAGCAGAGGCAGGTGCTGAGGGCTCTGAGAGCTCCAAGTCGGAAAAGAACATTTAGTGTAGGGGTGGAGAGGGTGGAGGAGAGGGGATACAAACCAGAGATGATTTCACAGAGGGGTCACACTTGACCTTTTCTCTTCTCTAGCAGCCATCTAGGACCCTAAGTGGTGATGCCTTATTCTGGGGCCCGTTAAACAGTGGCAGGAGGGATTCTGGAGTATTTTTCTAAGTAATCACAGCCGTAGCCAAAGAGAAGCCAGATGAAGATTCTTGCTCTCTGGAGCTGACCTCCCTGTTCAGGCTGTAACCTCCCAGGCTCTCACTGTAGCAGAAGTTACTGCATCCTCTCACACTCAGTCCAAGAGCCCCTTCTCCAGAGCCTCTGCTCATGGGGGCCTCCTGACTCAGCCCCTTGCTTGGATTTGGTGCCTGTATGAGCCAGCACAGGCTAGGTTATGCTATGATGACAAACATTTCCAGTGGCTTCCAACAATGAAGACTTCCATCTTGCTCAAACTCACAGTTCTTGCCCTTTGCTGGTGGGCTAGAGGTTCTGCCCTAGCTGTCCTTGCCCAGCCCAGCTGGCAGGGGCTCCATCTCTGTGCCTTTAGGATTATGGAGGCAGGCGCTGCTCTTATGGCTTCTGCTGTGGAGTCACATTTGGCACTTCTGCTCACATTTCATTGCAAAGTGAGTTGTAAGACTTCTGCCAGGTGTCCTGCAGGGAATAATGAACTCTCTGGTGAGCTGCATGGATGACTGAAGGTGGCCCTTTTCTGTGCTTCTTATGTCTAGTGCATACCTCTGTACTCTGTCTTTAATGATCTTTCTGTATATCCATCTCCTATATTAGCCCATAAGTCCACTGAGGGCAGGAATTGAGTTTTTCTCACTTGTGTATTACTACGCTGGAGACTGGAGGAAGTTTGCCCAATCCTGGTGATCCATTAATCCTTGTCCTTAAGACATTCCAGGGGCATTTCTGGCTTTTACAAAGGGCTTTCAAGTTTTCTAACTTCATGTTCCCCAGGCTCAAGGTGAGAACAGTCGAGTGTTCTGAATTAGAAACTTGCCTCCCTGGTTCCAGGTGAAGTTGTGTTTTCATCTGGACTCCAGGAACTTGCCCTGTTTTCTTGAGAGGATAGGAGGTAGGGTCTCCAGGTATTAAATACCCATAAGCCTGTCACATCTGGGCCTCAGATGTGGTGTCTACCACCAAGATGTTGGTGTCTACCTCCTATTCCCAAAGTCCACCCTGTGCCCCCCAACCTCCTAGCTGCCTGACTACAGATGAAACTTTATCCCTGTGGGAATGCTGCTGTCTCAGAGCTTGGTCTCATGGAAGGCCCTTCTGTTGCATGGCTGGAGACGTGAAAGAACAGCAGCTTTGCTGTGGGTATAAGCTCACTCCTACAATTACTAAGGGTAAACAAGAAATAGACTACATAGTATGGGATGGTGTGTAGTGAAGTTCTTTATTCAGGGATCTGATTTTATACACTTTTAGTCATGTACACACTTAATCTATCATCTGTTAGTTTCACCATTACCTCATTTTACCTATCTGAAATTAACTTGTAAGGAAATATACTGTTACCACATCAACACAATCACTTCTGCAGTAAACATCCTTTTCTAGACACTG
>CAUYPK010054424.1:0-45868 GCA_963574355.1 Loris lydekkerianus | reverse complement strand
TGGATGGAATATGTGATTTTCTTTTCTTTCTTTGTGTTTTTTTTTTTTTTTTTTTTTTTTTTTTTTGAGACAGAGTCTCACTTTGTCAACCTGGTAGCGTGTGTTGGCGTCACAGCTCACGGCAACCTCAAATTCTTGGGCTCAAGTGATTCTCTTGCCTCAGCCTCCCAAGTGGCTGGGACTGCCCAGCTATTTTTAGAGATGGGGTCTCACTCTGGTCTTAAACCAGGCTGGTCTTGAACCCATGAGCTCAGGCAATCCACCTGTCTCAGCCTCCCTGAGTGCTAGGATTACAGGCATGAGCCACTATGCCAGGCCTGGAATATGTGATTTTCATGAAGAGAAGAGTTAAATAACTTGCTCAAGAGAACCTTCTTAGAGATGAAACTGAGACTAGAATTCAAATCACTTGACTTCTAGCCTGTAGCTCTTGCTGTCAGATCAGGCTTTCAAATTCTGGAACACCGAAAGTAAGACCTTGTCATTCTTGTACCCCCTAACCGTGCTGTCTCCAGCCTAGGTCTCTTAAGTGTCAGAAGTAGACCCAACTTAAAACTTGAGAGAGATCCTGGAACTGGAGTAGCCAATCTGCTAATGTTGATACTATTAGATGTGATGCAAAACAAGGTTCCTTGAAATGTTTGAGCTCTCCACATCTTCCTTCTGGCTGTCTTATGAGCCCAGTTGGTCTTGGGTAGCCTGCTGGACAGATTGGTTAAAGACTTCTGAGATCAGTCTGGGGAATGACTTCCTAAGTTTGGCCTTGAATTTATTTTTTTCTTTCCCACTTCCCCTAGGCTAGGGTTAGAGACTAGTTTAATTGATTAAACTGTTGTGTCAATCTTGAGGTCTCATCTAGGGGAAGAGTTCATTCTTGACCTGGGCAGGTGATTGAGGGGGAGGGACAACAATGGTCTGTGCCTCATGGAATGCTCAGATGTGATGAAAACCCACTCAAAGCCTGGCAAGCCCTGGAAACCGAGCAGAGTGCAAAGTGGGCAGTTGAACCTTGAGAAAACTCAGGATATAGAAGTGGAGAGGAATCCATCATGAATGGCTCCTTGGTAGAACTTAAATAAGATAGAAGAAGAAGCGGGGGAGGGGGGACGTGGGGTGGGGCAGGTACAGTGGCTCATAGCACTCTGGGATGCCGAGGCAGGTGGATTGCTTGAGCTCCAGAGTTTGAGACCAGTCTGAGCAAGAGTGAAACCTCATCTCTAAAAATAGCCGGGTGTTATGGTAGGCGCCTGTAGTCCCAGCTACTTAGAAGGCTGAGGCAGGAGGATCACTTGTGCTTAGGAGTTTGAGGTTGCTGAGCTATGACAAATCACTGCACTCTCCCAAGGGTGACAAAGTAAGACTGTCTCAAAAAAAAAAGACAGTGTTGAGTAGGTGTTTGCTGGGCACTTAATAAGAGCGAGGGTCTTGGGGCGGCACCTGTGGCTAAGTGGTTTGGGCGCCGGGCCCATATACCGAGGGTGGTAAGTTCAAACCTGGCCCCAGCCAAACTGCAAGAAAAAAATAGCTGGGCGTTGTGGTGGGCATCTGTAGTCCCAGCTACTCGGGAGACTGAGGCAAGAAAATCGCCTAAGCCCAGGAGTTGGAGGTTGCTGTGAGCTGTGTGATGCCACAGCACTTGAGGGCAATTAAGTAACACTATGTCTAAAAAAAAAAAAAAAGCCAGGGTCTTGGGCTTATGGAGGGAAACTGAACAAGGTCTGGCCCCTGATCTGCCCAAGTCTACTTGGGGAGCAGGGTGTGAGTTAATGAAGAAGCCACTAACCAACTATGGTGACAGCCAGTGCTTCTCAGTCTTTGCCAGCCATCAGAATCACCTGGGGAAGATTGTTTAAAATACAGATTCCCAGGCTCACACCAGACCTACTTATGTGTGGGTTGGGAGGCTGTGGCAAGTGCTGCAGTGCTCTGAGGAAGGAAGACTTTATCAAAGAGATGGTTTGAGCTGCATCTTGAAAGATGGAAATGATTTGGATGTGTGGCTAGGTGGGGGAGTCACAGTTCTAATTGACTTGAATGTATTTGGTTGGGTTTATAGAAATGGCTTGTGCAAAGTTTTAGAAGTTGAAATAGGAAAGGCATTTTGAAAGTCAGTGGAATGGTTAGGCTGGAACACTTGGTATGTGTGGGAGTAGTGAGAAGGAATGGCTTTTGCAGTTTACAAAGCGTGCTGTCATGTGCCCACTGTCCCCTTTACCCCTCCTCCTCTCTCTCCCTTTCCTTTCTACTTCCTCTCTACTACCTCTTCACTTCCTCTCCCATTTTCCTGTTCCTCTCTTCTTCCCCTCATAGCACATAGCATCTCATTCCATCCATTTTTATATCAACATTATGAAGTGGGTATTATTCTTAGTATTTGGATGAGGAAACCTCTACCCATGGTTGCATAGCTTCTAAGAGTCTATTCTGAATCTGGTAAGTGTCCTACTCATTCTTTTTCTTCTTCTTTTTTTTTTTTTTTTTTTTGTAGAGACAGGGTCTCACTTTATTGCCCTCGGTAGAGCCGTGACCATCACACTGCTCATAGCAACCTCCAACTCCTGGGCTTAGGCGATTCTCTCCCAAGTAGCTGGGACTACAGGCACCTACCACAATGCCTGGCTGTTTTTTTTGTTGTTGTTGTTGTGGCAGTTTGGCCGGGGCCAGGTTGAACCCACCACCCTCGGTATATGGGGCTGGTGCCCTTACCCACTGAGCCACAGGCGCCACCCTCTTTTTTTTTTAATTATTAAGAATGACATTAAAGGTGCTGAATGGATGCCACCAGTAAAGGTTTATGGAGAACCTACTACCTACCATGTGCCCAGCATGGCCTAGGAACTAGTGACTCAGACCTGTGCCTGATGGGAAGGAGGTTTGGAGTTGGAGTGTGTGTGTGTGTGTGTGTGTGGTGGTCATGGCTTATTCTCTACAGGTGATATATGAAGAGCAAGTATATTTGAAGAGGGAAGGGCAAGGACCCTTCCTTATCAAGAACTGAGATGAGCTCAGACCTACTTGGCAGTTGGTAGATGACTTAGGGTCCCTCCAGAGCCCGGGGCTCTGGCCAGCATCAGTCCCTCCCACTCTGTGGCTGAAAGCTCATGAGACATCTGTCTTTTTTCCAGGTGACAACGCATGGCTGTGCCCCAGGCTTTCCTACCGGTGGCCCTCCATGAGCTCCTAGTGCCTCAATGGAGCCCTCAGCCTGCCCTCGAAGCTTGGCTGAGGGCTTCTTGGAGGAGGAGCTTCGGCTCAACGCTGAGCTGAGCCAGCTGCAGTTTTCAGAGCCAGTGGGCGTCATCTACAATCCTGTGGAGTATGCGTGGGAGCCACATCGCAGCTATGTGACTCGCTACTGCCAGGGCCCCAAGCAAGTGCTCTTCCTGGGGATGAACCCGGGACCTTTTGGCATGGCCCAGACTGGGGTAAAGGACTTGGCCTCTCTAGAGTGTGAGGTTCCAAGGTGGATGCTTGGCTGGGTGTGATGAGGAGGAGCATGTGTGTGGCTGTGGACATGTGTGGGTCCGCCTGCCCCAGCCTCTTCCAACACACACACTGGCTCCTGTGGTCTCAGATACTCTCCCAGCCTCTCTACCCATAATTAACCAAGAACATTAATGGTAGTTCTGTTTTCCCTGTGAGCTGTCCACTAATTGCCTCTGAGAGCCCTTCCATCTGTACCTTACCTTGCCGAATCTCCCCTGTCCCTAGAGTGGTTGGGATCAGAAGAGGGACTGGGACTGCTGGGACCTTGGATCCTGGTTGACAGGGATGGGCATATACGAGATGCAGGGCATTCTGGCAACCTTGATTCTGTTTCTTAGCTGAGGAGAGGATCAAACCAGAGCCAGGCTCCAGGGCCTGCTGGCTTTCCTTTCAGAGCTCAGGATGAGTGACTGACCCTCAATGGGGGTGCTTGGCAGGTGAGAGAGGGGAAGAGGCTTCAGGGCAGGAGACTCAATCGCTTTTATTGACTCTGACTGGGTGATGAAAGGTGATCAATAATGATTGATGGAAATGACAGCCTGAGGCCTGGGGCTGAGAGGGCACCCAGAGAGCAGTGGTCAGCCCTGCCCTTGTCCCTCTAGTTCTGGCTGCTGTTCTGTCTCAGGACCATCTGTCTGTCCTTGATACTAACCTTCAAACCCTGTGTAGGGCCAGATATCTCCGTGTATTTCCTGTACTTGGTCCCAAAGGCTAGTGAGGATAGAGGCAAACAAATAGATTCTTCTGGACCACCGTCCATAATGAAACACTGGAGAAAGATGGACAGGCTCAAACCCCAGAGCCAGGAATCCTTGTCTCAGGTGGAGGGGCAGGGTCCTGGGATGTCCAGGCTGGATCCTCACTGAAGGTGGAAGGGGGTCAGTTGATCCAGAGCCCAGGAGTCAGGTCTTGGGTCTGAAAACTCATGTTTCTCTCCTTCCTTACAGGTGCCCTTTGGGGAAGTGAGCATGGTCCGGGACTGGTTGGGCATTGGGGGGCCTGTGCTGACCCCTTCCCAAGAGCACCCTAAACGACCAGTGCTAGGACTGGAGTGCCCACAGTCAGAAGTGAGCGGTGCCCGATTCTGGGGCTTTTTCGAGAACCTCTGTGGACAGCCCGAGGTCTTCTTCCGTCACTGCTTTGTCCACAATCTGTGTCCACTGCTATTCCTAACTCCCAGTGGGCGCAACCTCACCCCTGCCGAGCTGCCTGCCAAGCAGCGAGAGCAGCTTCTTGGGATTTGTGATGCGGCCCTTTGCCGGCAGGTGCAACTGCTGGGGGTGCGGCTGGTGGTGGGAGTGGGGCGACTGGCAGAACAGCGGGCACGGCGGGCTCTCTCAGGGCTAATGCCAGAGGTCCAGGTGGAGGGGCTGCTGCATCCCTCTCCCCGTAACCCACAGGCCAATAAGGGCTGGGAGGCAGTGGCCAAGGAGAGACTGAATGAGTTGGGGCTGCTGTCCCTGCTATCAAAATGAGAACTCTTGGGGCCAAGCATAGGACATGTTCAAGGTCTCCAGGTCATTCTTGTGCAAGCAGAAGGCAAAACACTCCCTGGACTAGAGCCAAAAGGTCATCTTGGGCTCCCCGGTGGCTGGGAAACATGCTCTCTGATCTGACTGTCTACCAACCTGCCGTGGCAGTTTTGACACTATTCCAGTTCGCCTTCCTGATCCCTGCTTTTTTCACCATCCTTTGAGCATTACCCCTTTGTGGTATCTCACTCCACAGAGAATCAGAAGGGGGGCTTTGTGGCACTTGCAGACTGCTCTACCTCATCATTTCCTTGGGAACCTATTCAGCAGAGAGTGACCCAAATGGTGACTTCTAAGGTCATATTTGCTGTTTCAGAGGAAATACCGTGCCAAGATCCTTGCCATCCTTACAGAACTGTGTCCTGCTGCTGACCCCTTCTGTCAGGGTCAGGACAAAGCATAGGACATGATATTAAGACGGAACTGATTATGGGAAGCCAGGGCTGGACCAGACGGAGAATTCAGTGTTGTGGAATGGGAAGGATAGAAGACCTGGATTTTCTTTTTTTTTTTTTTTTTTTTTATTTTTAGACAGTCTTGCTTTGTCGCCCCCAGTACAGTGCGGTAGCATCATAGCTCACAGCAACCTCAAACTCTTGGGCTTAAAGCAGTTCTTTTGCCTCAGCCTCCCAAGTAGCTGGGACTACAGGCACACACCACAACGCCCAGCTAGTTTTTTTTGTTGTTTTTTTTTAAGAGACGGGGTCTTGCTTTTGCTGAGGCTGGTCTTAAACTTGTGAGCTCAGGCACTCCATCTGCCTTGGCCTCCCAAGTGCTGGAATTGCAGGCATGAGCCACTGCTCCTGTCCTGATAAAACCTGCATTTTCATCTCAGCTTTGATGGACTTGTGAACTTTCTGATGGACAATTGGTTAGCCTCAGGATTCCTCCTCACAAGTAGGGGATGCCTACTCCTGGGGCAGGTGTGAGGATTAACCGAGATAACACTGGCGAGCGCCTTGCACAGGCCTGGCACACGGCTGCTATTTACATACTCTTCTTGCATTCTTGCCTCTGGTTTGGGGACTCACTGCACAGCACTACAAGGGGAGCACCCCTGCACTCTGAAGACTTTGCTAGGGGGAGTTTGGGCTTCCACCTGTGGCCAGGGTGAGGAACAAATTCTTGCCCTGCCAGGGATGGGACCATGGACCAGTGGCTATGAAAACACAGCTTGCAATTTTTTCAGTTTAAGCATTAAAAGCTCCTAGACACTTTTGTCTTGGTACTTTTATTCCCCCCTCCCACATGTCAGGGTGGAAAGTAGTAGTAGATATCCTCCTTTCTTAACCTCTTCATTTTTTGCAAAGGTTCTCTTGGGCAGCTGGGTTAATAATTGCCTTACCAGGGTGGCGCCTGTGGCTCAAAGGGTAGGGCGCCAGCCCCATATGCTGGAGGTTGTGGGTTCAAACCCAGCCCTGACCAAAAACTGGGAAAAAAATAAATACATAAAAAGAATATTAGATGGAAGTTATATGAAAAAAAAATAATAATTAATAATTGCCTTACCAAAGCCACATGGCCTCTATTGGGGGGCTACCCAGTAATTTGTATGATACTCAATGGCGCTGTGAGGAGCAGGTGATGGGTACCTGGAGCAGATGGGTACCTGGTAGCTAACTTTTATGTCTGCTAAATGGCTGGTTGGGTGCCCCTTTGGCAAAGACTAGGAAAGAACCAAGTTGGGAGCAGAACAGACCACATTAAGGAGGAACATTTGGTCTACTTCCCATGTCCTAGGACACAGGCCATCTTTGTTTTCAAAGTAAGATTTTTAGGGTGGTACCCATAGTTCAGTGGGTAAGGCACAGGCCACATACACCTAGGCTGGTGGGTTCGAACCCAGCCCAGGCCAGCTAAACAGCAATGACAACTGCAACAAGAAAATAGCTGAGTGTTGCGGTGGGGGCCTGTAGTTCCAGCTACTTGGGAGGCTGAGGCAAGAGAATCACCAAAGCCCAAGAGTTTGAGGTTGCTGTGAGCTGTCACGCCATGGCACTCTACCAAGGGTGACCAAGTGAGACTGTCTCAAAAAAAAAAAAGATTTTTAGTACAAACGCTCTCCACTGTATAAAAAAGAATTTACTGGGGCGGCGCCTGTGGCTCAGTGAGTAGGGCGCTGGCCCCACATACCAAGGCTGATGGGTTTGATCCTGGCCCTGGCCAAACTGCAAAACAAAAGAGCCAGGCGTTGTGGTGGGCACCTGTAGTCCCAGCTCCTCTGGAGGCTGAGGCAAGAGAATGGCCTAAGCCCAAGAGCTGGAGGTTGCTGACGCCACAGCACTCTACCAAGGGCGGCAAAGTGAGACACTGTCTCTAAAAAAAAGAATTTGCCTACCCTTTGTCTTCAGTTACTGAGAGGGAAACGAAATGCTTAGAATTTCTCAAATGTTAGAAGTGTCTGTCTTATTTATGGTGGGTCCCTCAAACTATACCTGAATTTATGTGGAGATTTGACCTCAAACCGTATCTAAGTTTATATTCAAATTTGATCTCAGACTGCACTTGAGTTTATGCTAAGATTTGATTAAAGACAGAAACTGACCATCTCAGCAAGATCAACCGTATAAGACTTTAAGCTGAGTGATAGCAGCTTGATCTCTAAGGAAGGAAGAGGGGCTAGAGATTGAGTTCAACCACATGGCCCATGATTTTAATCAATCATGCCTACATATTGAAACATAACTTTTTTTTTTTTTTTTTTTAGAGACAGAGTCTCACTTTGTCACCCTTGGTAGGGGGCTATAGCCTCACACCTCACAGCAACCTCCAGCTCTTGGGCTTAGCCGATTCTCTTGCCTCAGCCTCCCGAGTAGCTGGGACTCTGGCTATTTTTTTGTTGCAGTTTGGCTGGGGCCAGGTTCGAACCTGCCATCCTTGGTATATGGGGCCGGTGCCCTACTCACTGAGCCACAGGCGCTGCCTGAAACTGATAACTCTTGACATTGAGGTTTTGGTCACCTTCCTGTTGGTGAACAAATAAATGTGCTGGTAGGGTGACTGTCCTGATTCTATGGGCAAAGGTCTGTATTTGGGACACACACACTTTACATTGCATTTGGCTGGTCCTGATTTGTATCCTTTATAATAAAATTCTGATCATAAGTAAAGTGTTTTTCTGACTTCTGTGTTTCTAGTCATTCTAGCAAGTTACTGAATCTGAGAGGGTTGTGGGAATCCCTGAATTTGAAGCCAGTTGGTCAGAAGTGCAGGTGACCTGGGGATCCCCAGGCTGTGACTGGCATCTGAAGTTCTTGTTGGGGGCTGTGCTTTTAAACCTGTAGAGTGTGCACTAATGCTAGGTAGTTGGCATGAGAATTGCATGACAATATTGTACTTTGACATGCCTAGACCCCTTTCCTCTCTGTTGTCAGTGCTACATGCTAAGTGAGCTGTGAGTGCAGAGTACTGGACTAGGCACTGTGGAATAATTGCACAGAGAAAGAAGCCATTGTTCTGTTACCTATTTAGCTGAAAGAGTCAGGAAAAGCTCTTTGGAAGACATGATATTTTAGGCGGCCTTGAAACCCTTGTTGATCCTGTGTCTAACCTCTTCCCATGTAATGATTTTCCTATTCCTTCTGTTCCTATGTTCGAAGACACCCGGAGCTTGGGAATTGCATAAAATGAAAATCCATATAACAGGAATAAATATGGCTTCTAGTAAGGGTTTTCCAAGTGATAAGAAAAAGAAGAAATTTCAGGAATATGAATTATATGCCCTAGAAACAAAAGGAAAAAAGTGAATTATGTGCCTAACAATGTGATCAGAAAATGATATACCTCTCATTCCATGACAAGAGGTTGGTGATAATACTGAGTACATTCTTTGGTCCTCAAGCATAGTTGATCACTGGCTATAGGAAGAAACAGCCGGCAGTTATTTTGGAATACACAAAGTTTATGGGAAGAGTGGGCAGAGCTGGTTAGTACTGTGGATGTTATGCAAGGAGGCCCTACAAATAGTGAAAAAAATTCTTGTGGCTGATGGACGTTGCGGTTGTGAACAGCTACATCCTTTGCTCATTAGGTAAGAAGGAGAGTGGAGAAAAAGTGCGGACACACCTTTTTTTTTTTTTTGGAGACAAAGCCTCAAGCTGTTACCCCCCCCCCCCCCATGTAGATTGCTGTAGCATCACAGCTCACAGCAACCTCCAACTCCTGGGCTCAAGTGATCCTCCTGCCTCCGCCTCCCAAGTAGCTGGGACTACAGGTGCCTGCCACAACGCCTGGCTAATTTTTGGTTGCAGCCGTCGTCGTTTGGTGGGCCTGGGCTGGATTTGAACCCACCAGCTCAGGCGTATGTGGCTGGTGCCTTAGCTGCTTGAGCCACAGGTGCTGAGCCAAACACACCTTTCTTACAGAATTCTCATCACAGCTTGTGAGCTGTGAGAGACAGAAATGTGAGAAACAGAAATGCAAAAAAGACTGGAAGACCGTCATCTGATACAGAAAAGGCTAAATGGAATGGTGCATTTTATAATGCAAAATGAAAAAAAAATCAACAAAAGATTGCATTGTTTGCCCCAGAACAAGTGAGAAAGGTGGAAGGAGAGACCATTTTCTACTGTGAGCCATGCAAGAGGAAGCCCGGACTTCATCATGGAAATGGCTTCAAGAAATATCACATTCAAAAAAATTATGAAGGCCGGGCATCGTGGTTGCCGCCTATAATCCTAGCACTCTGGGAGGCTGAGGTGGATGGATTGCCTGAGCTCAGGTGTTCAAGACCAGCCTGAGCAAGAGTGAGACCCCATCTCTACTAAAAATAGAAAAAAAATAGCTGGGTATTGTGGAGGCACCTGTAGTCCCAGATCCTTGGGAGGTGGAGGAAAGAGAATCTCTTGTGCCCAAGAGTTTGAGGTTACTGTGAACTGTGATGCCAAGGCACTCTACCCAGGGTAACAAAGTGAGGCTCTGTCTCAAAAAGCAAATTCTGAACAAAAATAAAAACATTTTGTTTTATGTAACTTAAAATAGATAATAAAGTCAAGTAAGTTCATATTTATGATTTTCTCTCTCTTTCTTTTTTTTTTAGAGACAGAGTCTCACTTTGTTGCCCTCGGGTAGAGTGCTGTGGCGTCACAGCTCACAGCAACCTTCAGCTCTTGGGCTTAAGTGATTCTCTTGCCTCAGCCTCCCGAGTAGCTGGTACTACAGGCACCCACCACAACACCTGGCTATTTTTTTTTTTTTTTTTTTTGCAGTTTGGCCAGGGCCGTGGTTTGAACCTGCCACCCTCAGTATATGGGGCCAGTGCCCTACCCACTGAGCTACAGGCACCACCTGACAGCTGCTTTCTTGTCTGTGTCCTCCCATGGCCTTGAAATATTTTACTTCACTTTATTAAGTTAAACTAATTAAAGATGTGTGCATCTTTCTTTCTTTCTTTTTTGCAGTTTTTGGCCAGGGCTGGGTTTGAACCCGCCACCTCCAGCATATGGGGCTAGTGCCCTACTCCTTTGGCCACAGGCGTATGCACCTTTCTGGTTTCTCTCGCTTAGAAGGACGCCAGTCATGTTGGATTGGGGCCCTGCCCTTTTGACTTGATTTAGCCCCAAGTACCTACTTATTTATGTATTTATTTTGGCCTCCCTAAGCAGACTCAGAACCTCTTTAAAGGCCCTACTTCCAAATACAGTCATGTTAGAGTTTCAACATGTGAATTTTTCAGTCAACAACAGGTACCCATAGTCATCTCACTGCCTTTTTTGTCCTCCCCCAATGTCAGCCTCAAACAAACTTAGTAGTGCCTTTTTTCTAGATTGGAGGAATGAAATCTGGTCTAGAGGCATAGCTACCTGATGGGACTTAATCCCACCCGACTGGCCTTTACCCCCAATTCATCCTAGAGTAGCTTCTTCTGTGCAAGTGAAAGTGTCATTAGGGAAAGGAAGCTCAGTGTTTCTCCTGAGCGGGAGCAAATGGAAACTCAGAACTTATAAACGGTATTATGAAAAGTATTCTAAAGCCAAATTGAAATAATTTGGGGTCATTTAGAGTTTTGCAGACCAATATAGTAGCTATTATCCTTGTGTGGCTGTTTTAATTTCAATTAGTCAAAATTAAGTAAAAAAAAAAAATTAAATTCCTTAGCTCACTACCCTTATTTCAAGTGCTCAGTATCCACACGTGGCTAGCAGACGTGGAACATTTTCGTTATCACAGAAAGTTCTATTGGACAGCACTGATCTAGAGATCAGTGGCTTATAGTCCTGCCTGTGAATCAGACTACCCTGTGGAGATTTAAAAAATTCAAGTGTCTAAGCTCCACCTCAAGAGATTTTGATTTGTGAGGTTTGAAGAGCGTCCTTACATCTGTCTTTAACAGAATCTCTGTGTCCTGAAATACAGCCAAGGTTAAGGCAGGATTGTCCTGAGTACCTTGAAGGCAAGGAGAGGGCTCTTATCTTCCCTTCCTCAGTATGTAAGCGTACACCTGGCACAAAGTGTTAGGACGAACATGCAAGTAACGCATAAATCTCTTTGGGGAGAGCCACCCCAATGTACTTATCCAGGAATATCAGTTTCTCTGGAGTTTGTTGCTTTTGCACAGTAATGGTGATTCAAGTTCTGATGCAGAGGAGCAATGGAGTTTATTTTTTATTTTTATTTTTTTGAGACAGAGTCTTACTGTGTCGCCCTCGATAGAGTGCTGTGGTATCATAGCTCACAGCAACCTCAAACTCTTCAACTTAAGCGATTCTCTTGCCTCAGCCTTCCAAGTAGCAGGGACTACAAGTGCACACCAAAACACACAACTATTTTTTTGTTTCAGTTGGCTGGGTTCGAACCTGCCAGCCTCTGTGTATGTTGCTGGTGCCGTAACCACTGTGCTACAGGCACTGAGCCAGCAATGAATGTTTTAAAGTCCCACCCCAACACACACAAACTCAACTTGGTAGAGACCCAAGCTGTGCTTGGGGTGAGGGCACTTTCAAGATTCTGACAGGTGGAGTGTGTTGGGGAAGAAAGAGAATATTCTTTTTTTTTTTTTTTTTTTTTAGAGACAAGAGTCTCACTCTATCACCCTTGGTAGAGTGCCGTGGCATCACACAGCTCACAGCAACCTCCAACTCCTGGGCTTAGGTGATTCTCCTGCCTCAGCCTTCCAAGTAGTTGGGACTACAGGTGCCCGCCACAACACCCAGCTATTTTTTGTTGCAGTTTAGCCGGGGCCAGGTTTGAACCCGCCACCCTCCTTATATGGGGCCGACGCCCTACCCACTGAGCCATAGGCACTGCCCCTCTTTTTTTTTTCTCTCTCTCTTTTTTTTTTTTTTTTTTTTTGAGACAGTTTCACTTTATTATCCTAGGTAGAGTGCTGTAGCATCATAGCTGACAGCAACCTCCAACTCTTGGGCTCAAGTGATCTTCTTGTCTCGCTTTTTCATTTTTAGTAGCAACAGGAGTCTCACTCTTGCTCAGGCTGGTCTTGAACTTGTGAGCTCAAGTGATCCATTCGCCTCAGCTTCCCAGAGTACTAGAATCACAGGCGTGAGCCATCACACCAGGCCAGAAAATATCTTACCTCTTTTTTCCCTCCTTCCTGAAACAGAATGGCTTAGAGGAAGTTAGAGTCTGGTGTGTGGTTTCTCACTTTCCTTTTTCAATTCAATAAACATTTATCGATGTCTGCTGTGTATCACTCTCCGTACTAGGCACCGCAGGAGTGACAGAGGCGAATTAGATGATTCTTAGCTCTCATGTTGTTCACTGTCTAGTGCTGGAAGATGTAGGCATATAATTATAGTATAAATCAAACTGAAAGCATGTTGTGAACAAGTTATAAACTGAGTGCCCTGGGCACACTGGATGAGGAAGTGATGAACTCTCAGAGTTTGAGTAGGAGGTGTGTGTGCCTTTGAGAGAGGGCAGTGATATTGGAGATTTCTCATCCCATCACTTGCCAAATCTTACCATCTCCATAGAGTGAATATTTGAAAGAGGGACTACTATGTCGGATATGTCCAAGAATTTCTCAGCCCCCTCTGCAAGGGGCGAGGAGACGGGATGAGGGGCTCAGAGGCCAGGAATTAGGCAGGCACCCAGGGTTGAGTGTGGCACTTTGGAGATAGGAAGTGAAACTTCTCTCAGAATAGATTTATTGTCTGTTAATTTCTAGGATGAAAAATATATTGTGTCAGAGAGGGTCTAAGTACTAGATCAAAAAAGACTAGAAATGCAGCCTGACCGTAGCTGGGGCAGAAAAACTGCTAGTGGGATGGAAGAAGGGGAGAGAGAGATTATGGCCTATCCCAGACTAAATGTTCCCTTTTGAATAATTTTTATTTAGGAGGATACAGAGCAGCTGTTTTCTACACACATTTTTTCTAGTGCCCCAAAGAAGTAAATAAATTCAATTGGAGCATGAGACATTGAGGTTAGACACATGGATAAACTTCCCAGCTATGACCACCAGGTGATATAAAGATTGCTCTGGGGGAAGATGAATTGCTTTTTTCTTCAGAAGCCTTAATGTCAGGCTGGCCTGAGCTTACCAGTCAAGGTTGAATTATAATGTATTTAGGGAAGCTTTCTCGTCCTCCTTTTTTTTGCTCTCATTCACTCAAAAACAGAGCAGAACAAACAAAACAACCGCAGTAGAATTTTCCTGCGTGTCTTCTTGCCCGGTCTTCTGCCCATACATCCTGTCAGTCTCTAGGCCGGGCTTGCAGAGGGGATGGCTGAGAGCCCAGAATAGTCTTCCATGGTGGCCTCTGCCAAGCCAGGTTGCCATTTCCATTTTCATTAATTGAAGCAGCTTGACCCTGATCATTCCAGGCCAGCAGCTTACTGTCTGCTGGTTGCAAGTGTGTGGAGGACGTGCCTTTGCAGGTCATTCTGTCCTTCCATCTACCTTGATGGTGCTAACTCTTTATCTCAGCTGCAAAAATAGGTCTCCTATTACAGTTGATGGGGTGAAGTACAACCTCATACAAACGCCCAGCCTTACCTCTCTGGATCTCTCACTTTCTGTCTTCTTAGGAAGGCTTTCTTGGTCTGCCCTCCAGCCTACTTATAATTTTAGCTTATTTTTTTTTTTCCGTTCAGTTTTTAGGAACTTGCTGACTAATGCAGTTAGTTGTCTCTCAAAACCTCATTGGTGATACTTTTTGCTGTGGTCCAGTGAAGAACAAGATGTCTTTGAGGGAAAAGTTATGCTCTGGAACCCTGGAAGGCCAAACAGTGGAGCCATCCCGGTACTGGCTGTGCTCGGAGCATGAAAGTGAATGTGTTTTGCTCCTTATCCAGCTTTAGGGAAGGTCTGTGTGTCACCGTGTGAGTCACTGAGTTAGCACCATTTTGTTCCTGTGTTTGGTAGTGTCACTTTGTAAGTTCCATTCCAAGGGGTGTGAGTCTCCAGTGTATTTGTGTACTTTTGTAATTCATGAGATCGTTTTTTACCTCTACATTTTTAGATTTTACTTTATTCTTTCAGATGGACATTTGCGTAATTGAGGGCGACCCATTTTTGCTGCTGTCTTTGTGAGTGGTATTTTTGTGTAGCCTCTATGTTTTCGCGGCTTTTAGGGGTCTTGTGTCTTTCAGAGTGTCCTCTGGCTCTGTTTGGGGGTGGTGAGGGAACAGAAGAAGGAGCCCGGACTCAAAGGGGAGCCTCCGGGTGGGGAAGCGTGTGGGGAGGGTATGCTGCAATCTGTGACTTGGAAAACAGATTTGCAGAGGAGGCGAGCCGCCCAGGCGCGCAGAGCGTGCGGGGCGGGGGCGGGGGCGGGGGCCGCTCTGGCCCCCAGCTCCTCCGCAATCCAATTAAATAACATTTAAATGCATAACCAGCCCGCGCGGCTATGAGGCTGGAGATTGGAGCGGGCTCGGCGGCGGCCCGCGCGGGCGGCGTTTTGTGGAGCTCAGCGATTCTGGCGGCAATTTCCCCGCTCGACGCGGCTTTTACGAGCCCGCTCCCGGCGCCGCGCCCGCTCCGCTGCGCCCGCCCGCGCCCGCCGCTTCCCGCCACTCCCCGCCTCGACACTTCTCCTCCCTCGCCTTCTCTGCAGCCTTCTGGTCCGTCCGTGCGCGGGTCTCTCCCTCTGGGTCTCAGTCTCTCCGTCTGGCTGGGCGTTCTCTGTCTCCCTCCCTCCCTGCCTGGCTGCTCCGGTGTCTCCAGGCCTCTTCCTTCTGGTCTGCCTCTCTCTGAGTCCCTCGCTGTCCGTTTATGTGTTTCTCTCTCTGGGTGTCCGACCCTGTCTTGCGCTGCCTGTCTCAGGCTCCTGCCATCTGTCAACTTTTCGTTTCCCTGCTACTGTTTCTGCCTCTGACTTTGACCCCCTTTCCTGGCTGAGGCCGACTCTTCTCTTTGGATCACGTCTGAACATGGCTTCTGTTTCCCTTTGCTTCAGTTTCCTTGTCTCTGACCCTCTGCATCCTCCCACCCCCAAACCCTTCCCCTCAAGTCTACTTGCTTTTTCCTCGCGACTCAAAGACGTTACCAAGCCAGCCATTCCACCACCCCAGCTCCCAAACACATCCTCAATCTCCTTCCATGCAGGTGCCTGTGAAGGAGGCTTGTAGGCTGGGAATAGAGGAAACCAAGTGTAGATTAACAAGTGGGAGAGGGTGGTGAACTTAGTATGGATGGCCCTAGGCTCAGGGGGAAGATGGTGGGAATAGATACATCAGACCCATTCTCCCCCTCCTTTAGGAGAGGGGCCCAGCACTCTTGGGGAGTGGGGAGGTTCCTTTCAGGAGATGCACAAAGGTACTAGAGAGATGTGATTCCATCAGGGCTTAAGGCTTTTTTGAGGTTAGGATGGAGAGCAGTATTTCTCAAAAGAACCAGGCTGGGACAAGTCCCCCCAGAAGGAGATCCCTGAACTCCTGACACCAGGTGCCAGAGGAAGAGGGAGGAAGCAAGCCATTGCATGTCTTATGCAGGACCTGACGCCCTGAATCCTCTTCCTTTCTCTCCCTTTCTTATCCTTGCTCAGGCCCCCCAACATATGGAGCCTGCCATTTACCAGATGTTCCATGCCCATGCAGATTTCTGGGGGAAAGCTTTCCTGGCAAAGAGAACAGCAAGGGCAGGGCCCCGCATGTGAGCATGTCTGATGTGTTAGAGGAGCAGCGATGAGGCCAATATGGCTGGAGCAGAAAAAATAAGGAAAGAGAGTAAGTGATGAGATGAAGAGGAAATGGGAACCCAGCTCATGTAGGGACTAACAAGTCACAGTAAAGCTTTAGCTTCCACTTGGAGTAAAACGAGAAGTCACTGGAGGGTTTTGAGCAGGGGAATGACATGATCTATCTTGCATTTTCACAGAAAATTCTGTATTGAGAATAGATTGAGAAAACAAGGCAGAAGCAGGGAGAGCAGTTAGAAGTCTATTTCAGTACCAGATAAGAGGAGATGGGGCAGTGGAGGTGATGAGAAGTGGCCAAATTATGGATATACTTTGCAAAGAGAGCCAAGGGATTTGCTGATGGGTCGGAAAGAGGGTGGGAGAGAAACAGAGGAGTCAAGGAGGAGACCAAGGTTTTTCAGCCTGAGTGACCAGAACATGGATTTTCCATTAAATGGCAAATCTGGGGGAATACTGATATGGGGGAATACTGCAAGGGGAGCTAGTTTGGGGAATAGTGTCAGTTTGGACATTTTAGATGCCTGTTAAGTATCTAAGTAAATGTGGTTAGTAGGCCAATAGATACATAAGTCTATAGTTTAATGGTCCACGCTGGAGATAGAAATTTGGGAGTTATCTGTGACACTGGATGGGAGCCCCTAAGGAGTGAACGCAGAAAGAAAATGAAGGACATTTGAGCCCAGGCGCCGTGGCATATGCCTGTAATCCTAGCACTCTGGGAGGCTGGGACAGATGGATTGCTTGAGCTCAGGAGTTTAGAACTAGCCTGAGCAAGAGTGAGATTCTGCCTCTACAAAAATAGAAAAATTAGGCAGGTGTGGTGGTGGGAGCCTGTAGTCCCAGCTACTTGGGAGGCTGAAGCAGGAGGATCACTTGAGTCCAGGAGTTTGAGGTTTCAGTGAGCTATGATGCCACAACATTCTAGTGTGGGGTGAGAACTCTGTTTCAAAGAAGAAAAGAAGTTTCAAAGAAGAAAAGAAGCATCAAATGAAGGCCATCCAGTCACAGAGGCTCTTCAATATTTAGAAGTTGTGGGGGGCATTAATATGTCGTGGGATAAAAAAGAGAAGAGAAGTGGAGGTACCAAAATGTGAAAATGCTGAGATGTCACAGGGCAGAGGACTTGGGGAAGAGATATGGGGGCTTTTTGCCTGATCATTCTTCTTTATTCCCAGTTGCCCTGATGACCAGGCCCTCATTGGTCCATATATAGAGGGTCTCCACTTGCTGGACCACTTCTTCCTTCCACTCCAAACTCCACACAAAAGCCAGAGTGACCACCTCATACCAGCCCTGCGCAAGAACCTTCAGGCATTCTTGAAGCTCAGCATACTAGGCTTAGAGCCAGGGAAAGAGAATTGGGTCAAGAAGAGACCTGAAGATCTTGGTTCACCTTTACTGCTTTGTCAGTAGGGACACTGAGGTCTGGAGAAACTGAATTGGTCTGTGCTCCCTCTGCTAGTAAGTGGCTAGGGCTCCTACAACAGTTGAGAGCTATTTATACCAGGCCACGCTCCCTTTTGTATCACTGCTCAACAAGACATAGATGTTTACTGAGTACCCTATTATACCCACCATGTAGGGAATCGCTCTGAAGTGTCCAATAGAAATGGAAGATTTGCAATTCTTGCCCTCAAGAAACTTGAACTAAGGATTCTTGAATGTTTTTCTCATTCTTTTCCCAGCTCTTTGCTTTCATTCCTTGTGACTTCCCAAGCTCGACTCTTCTCTTTCCCATGCTAAACCCTAGGTATTTCCTTCTCTCCAACCCTTATTCTGACCCATTATTCTAGAGCTCCTTCCAAGTCGCCATGTATTATCCTAATCCACCAGCTCAGGCCCCAACCTGAGAGTCTGTCCCAGTCATTGTCTTTTCCTCTCTCCCTCATCTCATACCCAGTCAGCATGCAAGTTCTCCCGGCCTTCTCATCAAATATATCCCAGCCCTGGCCATGCCCTCTCACAGTCCCAGCCAGGGCACTGTTTCTCCTGCCTGTGGTGCTGACCACAGCAGCCTCCCAACTTGTTTCCCCTGCTTGTCATTTCCTCTGAGTCTGTGTGCTTCTAACTGCTCTTATATTCTCAAGCCGGCAGCCCTGCCTTTTGGTCACCCTTCCCCCAGGTGTGCCCTGTCTTCTCCCCTCTCAGACCCAACAAGGAGGGTGTTAGAGGGGCCTGAGTTGTGCTTTGTTGAAGGAGGATGGCTGAGGACCTCTGTCATGGGAGGCAATCCCAATGGGGGTTAGGGTGGGGGACATTGGGCTAACCTGGTGGTGGCACTTTATGAAAAAGTCTGGAAGTAAGGCTGCATATGTATCTGACATGGGGGGGACTTTCAGGTCCTTATTTCCATCTTCTCTGTTTCTTTCTGTGTTCTGCCCAGTTCTCATGGCTCTTTCCTTTCTGCTCACTGACTATCTTTGGGTAGGGGTGGGGTGGGTGGGGCGGCTGGGAGTAAAAGGATCCATCACCAGCCTCCGGGTCTTGAGGAGAGATTCTCTAGTCAAATGTATCCCTGTTCCTGATCCAAACCTCCCTCCCACTCTGGGAGCTGGCCTGAGGCAGCCTCGGTGGGGAATATTCATCTTGTCCTCTCCAGCCTGGGTACCCGGTCTGAATTATTTACCGTTTTATTCCTAATGCCTAGTACAGTACTTTAAATACTTACTGAGTTGGGTGCAGTGGCTTACCTGTAATTCCAGCACTTTGCAAGGCAGAGGCAGGAGAATCACTTGAGTCCAAGTGTTAAGCCCCAGCCTGGGCAACTTAGTGAGAACCCATTTCTACAAAATATAAGAAAATTAGTCAGGCTTGGTGGCATGTGCCTGTAGTTCAGTAGTCCCAGCTACTCGGTAGACTGAGTCAGAAGGCTCTCTTGAGCCCAGCAGGTCGAGGCTGCAGCAAGCTATGATCTCATCGTTCACACTCCGGCTTGGGTGAAGGAGTGAGACCCTGTCTATTAAAAAAGCAGAAACCAGCTCAGTGGTCTCAGGAAGCCTAGAAGCACCTGAAGCATCTTCCACCACAGTGTTTGTCTCCAAAGCTCCACCTCTGACTTGAGGAAGTGGGACTTTGGAGGTGTCGGCCATCTCCCTGTCCCAGACTGGCCTTCTTACTTCTGGGAACCTGTGAGTCATAGATGACAAAGATTGGCAGAAAACAGGTTTGGAGTTTTCATTTAGTTCCATGAAACTCTGCAGGCTGCCTTTCAGCACGCAGGTGAACAAGAGCCAGGGGGCCTGTCTAATGGGAGGGAGAAAACTTGCATGAGTGAAATAAGTTAGGATTTAAAGTTGACCCTGGAGGAGGATGGAGAGAGCTTTGATGAACACAGGAGCCCTGGAAAGTGGTCGGAAGGGCATTCCAGGCAAGACAGGCTGGACACAGGATGATTTGAGACATGTTCCTTGAACCATAAAGGGACCAGTAGCTGGGGAGAGGAGGAGAGCTGGAGGAAGGGGAAACAGCAGGAGCTCAGTATAGGTTTGTGTTAAGGTGGGCTTTACATGCCAGTTTGGGGAATCAGTGCTTTGGTGTGACTGCAAGTTTGGTTTGTATGCATGAGGGAGCCCTGGGAGGGAGTTCTGTGAAGAAATAATGGGAAGAGATGCTTTTGGGGAAGTCTCTGCCATCTATTGGTTTACCTGCCTGTCAGGTGGGACCCTTCCCTGTGGGTTTTCTTGTCAATCTGTCTCTACTCAGGAAGCTCCATCAGGCTTTGAAAGTGAAAGAATAGTCCCTGCATTGGGGAGGAGCTGGGATGGCTTTTTGGTTGATATTTGCTTTTTCTGTGGGAAACAGCTAGAATAATCCTCTTCTGTGAAAAGTTTTATGAACTTCTGCCTTTACTCCAGATTCTTTTGCTTAGAAGCCCCGGATGCTTTAGGCAAGGGAGAGGGAAGGAAAAATAGAGGTTGTTTTCTCACAGTGGATGAGCAGGTAACAGCATCACTCGTCCATGCTGGTGAACACTTGGGCCTCCCTCCCCATGACTGTGTCCCACCAACCACTCAAACCTCACTCAATGTCAGAGTTTCCAGACATTGGAGTGGGTGCCCTGAGCATATATCACCAGTGCCAGGTGCTGGAGGCTTTTCCTGCTTAGATACCTCTAGTGCTGGCCAGACCAGGTGCCAGCCTTCCTAAGAACTAGCTGACATTTGATACGTGTGCATTCCACACACAGGCATATATGGGTGTGGATGTTTTTTGCTGGCTGCTAGGGAAGGGGCAGCATTTTTGTGATCATCTGTGGGAGAGATCCTGGTTTACAAGTTCAGGGTTTTCCCTGATAAGGATCCATCTCTTTCCTCCTTGTATGCCCCCTGTCGCTGGTGTCTGAGGTCATTCTCTGACTTGCGCTCATTCTTCCCGCAGGCCTGACGTTGTGCCAACAAAGAAGGCAGATTTTGTTTCTGTGAGAGAGTGTGGTATATTATTTTCATTTGATTTATTTCAGTTCCTGATGATCCCCGTGCTGATGTGCTAATGAGCAGAAGAAGCCAGGAGCAGCCATCACCAGCATTGCAGGGAAGTGGGGGTAGATGGACTGGCTGGTAGGGTCTCCCTTCCAGAGAGGCGATTTAGGAGTGGGAGGGGCTGAAAGGGCCAGGAGGCAGGAAACCAGGCCCAGGGCTGTCACTGACATCTTAGACTCTGGGACAATTTTGTGTGGCCCTTCCTTTTCCTGAGTCTTGTGGCCTCTGACTTTTATTTATTTATTTATTTCTTTTTTTGAGACAGAGTCTCACTATGTCACCCTCAGTAGAGTGCTATGGCGTTACAGCTCACAGCAACCTCCAACTCTTGCGCTTAAGCAATTCTCTTGCCTACGCCTCCCAAGTAGCTGGGACTACAGGCACCTGCCATAACGCCCGGCTTTTTTTTTTTTTTTTTTTTTTTTTGCAGTTGCCCTTGTTGTTTAGCTGGCCTGGGCAGGGTTCAAACCCACCAGCCTAGGTGTACGTGGCTGGTGCCCTACCCACTGAGCTACGGGTGTTGCCAACTCAGATTTTATATTCTTCATGTTCTTAAGCTCTTTCAGTCCTTAGTCATTCCATTTTTCTGTAGCAAGTACATCTCAGACAACATCTTTGCAAACCTGTGAATAGGAAAGTCTGTGTTCATGCCGTTGATGCCTGACACATAGTAGGTGCTTGTTACCCTTCTGATGTGGGTGAGGAGGTTTTTCAGTTACTACCTGGTTTCATTTATTTTCAGTGTTAGGAAGCTAAGGGCTAAATTTTAGGTTCCTCTGTAGTAACTGTCCATTCTTACGTGTCCTTTGCCGGGATATTTTCTCACCCCCCCTTCTTTATCTTGTTCTTTTATGGGTATTTCAATGGTTCTGTTATATCTGTGTCTTATATGGTAGGCTGTTTCAGATCTTTTTGGAAGGAATGGGGAGAAAACAGCAGCTCTGAAGATATTGTCACATTTCCCCCTAGTCCCTGCTGGTTTCTTTTGGGTTGCCACCTGCCAACTGACACCCAGATGAACGGGCTTGGAATCAGATGTAATCACAGTAGGTCCTGCTGGTCACTGGGCATGGCAGGGGTGGAGGTAGGACAGCTGTGCCTGGAGAGCGAACAGCCAACTTGAAGTCCCATGAGGCAGCGAGACTGAAAGAGAGGAATTAGGGAGGACATGAGAAGAGAGAACAGAGTTAAAGAAAGACAGGAGGGCAGAGAAGCAAAGAGCAGGGGGCACAGGAGCCTTGGTACCATTTGAGGCCTCAGCTTATCATCTGGAAAATGGGGATAATAGGGTTGTTGTTGTTGGGAAAAGAGTTAGTATAGTGGAGTGATTAGCAGGTAATAGATACACAATTGTTCGATAATAAGTGGGGTAATAGCGCCTACTTCACACAGGTTGTTTTGAGACTGAGGCTTACGCAACACTTTGTAGGCTGCAAAATGCTTTTTCTGCTAGTATTATTCCACTCTTGCTGCTCTTTCAGCCACTGTCCTGTCTTCATGCTGATGACAGGTGAGCTGCCAAAAGGAGGTTTGGACCCCTTGGTTCTGTTCTGCTTTGGGGACAGTTTCCTTCTTTCCCTCCCCCCCCCCCAACAGAGTCCAACCCTCCCTGCTGCCTCGATGCCCTCAGGCTTGCTGGAGAGAAGGTAGAGGCTGGCAGGAGGGGCGCTGGGGGGAAGGATGGGGGAAGCCAAGCTGAAAATGAAAGCTGGGGAGAGGGCAGCGGAGGTGCCTGGAATCATGTTTGCATAACGAGCTGCTGAATACTGGCTGCTTTTCCAGACAAGGACCTTCCTCCTTTGTCTCCAGCTTGTGCTGGGTCTTAGTCCTTCTTCTTTTCCTTGTAGCCATGTCCTCTCGTTTCCTTTGCCCCTGAATACTCCCTGCATCTCCCCAGCTCCCTTCTCCCCTTCCACATCCCCAACTCCTGCTCTGAGCCCCTAGTTTTTCTCCTGTACCCTGCATCCTCTGTGTCCTCGCACGCCCCCTCTCTGCCATCCATTTCTGCCCTGGTAGGTTCCTCTCCACCCTTCTCTCGTGGCTCTCCTTTCCTCATCTCCGTGCTATCCCCACTTTCCCTCTTTTGGGCTGCAAGTCTCTCATCTGTTCTCTTCCTGCCAGCTTCTATCTTCCTCTTCCACTTTCTGGCCGCCTTTCTCTTACCGACCCCCCTCTGCCTTCCTGCCCTTCTCTTGCCTCTTTATTTGGCAGTAGCACCACTTGGGTTCAGAGGGCTTAGTGCCTAGATCCAGGGTCCCCTGCACAGCCCTGGTTGGTTCACTTGATGAAGTCACAGTAATAGCAAGATTAAAATGTAACCAGCACTTACTCTGAACAACGTCACTAAATACTTCATCTGTGCATGATCTTGGTGTAGTCCTCGCAACAGCCCTGTGAGGTGAATATTATCCCCATTTTACAGATGGGAGAATCAGGCTTAGAGAAGTTAAATAATTTGCTGAAGGTGTCATGGTTAATCAGGGTTGGGACTTGCGTGTAGGCCTTCCTGACCAAGAAGCCTGTGCTGTTAACCATAGGAGTTGATATTGACCCTGGGAGAAGCTGGTCTCCTTCTCTCTCCCAGTGAGACTAAGAAGGCCTCCCTCTTTATGCATCCTCTTGGCACCCCCCAAATTCCTCCAGAGGTCATTTGATCCCTTCCCCTTTCTCCACATGAGGCCAGATCCCATCTTAGCTTGAGAGCTTTCTCTACACGGCAGTGCTACCAACCACATATTGCCAGGGACAGATTTAAGCACTTTGCGTGTATTATTTCATTTAATCATCCCAATAACTGTATGAGGCAGCTACTATTTTCATCCCCATTTTATAGATGGAAAAACTGAGGCACAGAGAAGTGAAGTAACTTGCCCATAGTCACACAGTTAATAAGTGGAAGAGCCAGGGTTTGAATCCAGGCTGTTTAGTTGTAGGGAGCCTGCCCTCCTGTCAGCGACACTGGTTCTCACAGCTTGTGCGGAAACAAGTTTTGGTCTCTCTTTCATTGTTACCAGCCCAGTTGCTCTGACCAGTTCTTGTGGTCCATCCTCCAGCCCTTGGCTGTGGCCTATTTCCGTGGACACAGTCTGCTGTGGTATAAACTCTGCCACTAGCACTGACAGTCCTCAAGATCTGGTCAGGCCACTGCCCCTAATCGGTTCCTGAGGGGATTTATAGATTGTTACCCCCAGGGAGCAGGGACAAGTGTTTTTCTCTCCAGCTCTGCTGTGTAGCCTCCCAGCCCGACAGCTCCCTCGTTCCGGCCCATCACAGCAGCTGATTTACCTCTATGGCTGGGGGATTTAGCTGCTGTCCCGGCTCCTACTATAAATTCCCGGGCAAATAACTGAGCTTTGCATCAAAGCTGCCAACAGGGGAGCGAGTGGGAGCAGATGGCCACTTCGGCCGTGGGGTGGGAAGGGCAGGGGCAGCGGAGGAAGGCTATGAAGCTTTCTAGTCCATCCTGGCCACAGAGCCAGACAGCACCCTGCTTAGGCCCCTCAAATTTCAGATCATTTAACCGTCTTGTCCTGACATCTCCCAACCCTTGGCACCAGCAGGTTCTGGTGGATGTCGAGTCTTTTCCCTGCTACCCTGTCTGAGGTATCAGTGACCTCTCTAGAGGAGGAGAGAACCAGCTGCTCTCCTGGGCTCAGTCGTGCTTCCAAGAGTTGAGCACTTTGGTGTTCTGGGAACGCGGGCTGTCCACACTGGACCTGGGTGGGTTCTGCTCTCCTGAGAGAGGTGCAAAGAGGAGTGCCTAGGAACTTCTCAGTGGGAAGGATGGAAAGACCCTAGGCCTGCAGCAAGGGCTAAAGGAACCTCCAAACACCAGGCCCGGCTCAGGGTGAATGAACCCCAGAGGATAGTGGTACTCTTGAAAATGAAGGACGGAGGGTTGTGGCAGCCATAGTTGGGACCCCCAAAACCCTTCACGTGTGGCCCAGGAGCATGATATGGCTGCTCAGGGTCCACGCTGGATCTAGGGTGAGGTGGGCTGGCTGGGGTCATCGTCCTGTCCCTGCTCCTCCTTTTCCTGGCTCCGTCCTGACCTGTCTCTCTCTGACTCCTTCCAGTCTCCTCCCGCCCCTGCCCGGCCCTTTTGCTCCTTGCTGTCCGCTGTCTCTGCGGGTTGCTTCTCTTCCCTGGCGTGCACCTCTCTGTACCCACAGAGCACTTCTGACCAGCCAGCAGTGCTGGGATTGGGCTGAAGCTCAGGACTCTGGTTCTGCCCCCAGAACCTTGCTCAGCCTCCGGCCTGTCCCTAGTGTCCGTGCCGTTTTGTTCTTATGCTCCTCATTTATCTTCCCTATCTCCCCCGCCCCACGCCGCCTCTGCCCGGGAGATTACAGACACTGAGTCAGCAGCAGCTCCAGCGTTCTGCTGACAGGGGACTTTCTGCCTCTGAGGGCTCCTTGGTGGGATCCGGGCCCTTCCTGGGGCCTGGGGATTTGGAGTGGGGGAAAGTAAGAGCTAGAGAAGAAGAAGGGGCAAATGGAGAGGGAGAGGGAGGCAGAAGGTGTAGGGGAGAGGAGGCCATATGGAGAGATGGAAGGGAGAAATGGAAGGGAAGATATGAAGACGATACAGGAAGAGATGGAAGGACAGTGAGGGAAGTGGAGAGAAGAGCGGAGGGTAGGGAGATGGGAGAGAGCACAAGGGTGCAGACAGTAGGCCCGTGAGCTCTGTCTACCAGCCTGCAAACCCAGGCTCCAGCCCTCTCTCTCCCCTCCCCTGGTGCCCAGGCAGGCCCCTTGGAGGCCCAGGTTCCCTGGGACTCAGCTGAGGGGTGCAGGCTGAGGCCCTCAGGCCTGGGTCTGGGGCTCTGCTTTGCACCTCCCTCTCTCCCTCTCATGTGGTGGTTTGTACTTCATCTTGTTTGCGGGGCGGCTGGGCCTGCTCTCAGGGTTTAATGATCTGTGCCATTATTTATAGCTTTGCGCGCCGAGAAACACACTGAATTTATCGCTTGCTTCTATAAATAACCCTGGCAAACGGGTGCCCAGGGAGGAGGGCGGGAGGAGGAGGGAAAAAGGAAGAAAGAAGAGGCGGGGGGTAGGGCAGGGGAGATCTCTGTGGACGCTGTCCCCCAAATGAGGTGGTGTTGTGCACAAGGACAGAGAGGCTGGCAGGACTATTTCAGTGTGGGTGTGTGTCTAAGTACAAGTTGATATAAGGAGGACAATGTTTGCCCCTATGATGAGGACATGTGTCAGTTGACCGAGTGTTACTGTTTGTGTTTGTCTCTGGTGCCACGTTAGTGGCAGTGAGGTTAAAAAAGAAATAGCTGGTTTGTAAATGGATGTCCAGTGGGGCTGGAGAGGCAGGGGTGAGGGAGGGGGCTTGATGAGAGTCGGGCGCCTTTCTCTATTGTTGGGGTGACAGAAAAAGACTACAGTGAGACTGTTTTTCTGGGCATTTGATGGCAGCGGTGACAAGAGGAAGAGATGAGGCCTGAGGAAGCAGGCTGTGTATAAGTCTGTCTGTGTGTCACCTGGGTCAATGGCAGTGAAAAGGCTCCCAGCCACTTTGGAGCAGGGGCAGGGTGACCTGGTCCAGGATGTAAAGAGACCATGGCTCTGGGGCTCAGTGGATGGATAGGAGGTGGTGGGTATGTAGCTGACTACAGCACTCTACATAGGCCCTTCCCGCAAGTCCTGACCTGGGGAGAGAGGGGCTCTGCTCAGGCCAGTCTGCCCAGTGCTATGGCCTGCTGATTGTGCGTGCCTGCCCACAGCAGGCCTTTGTCTCTGCTCCTTACTCACTCCTCCAGGACTGCCCAGGATAAGTGTTAGGGAATGGGCACTGCCAGCCAGAGGGCAGTGGTCTTGCCTCTTCCCTCCCTCAGCTGGTGGTCTCCTTCTGTTCATGTGCTGCACAGAGCCAGTGCAGTGCGATTAGCTCTGGGAAGTGCTCTGCATCTATAATGAGGACATTTGCATATATAACGAGGAACCTTCACAGGTGTTGGCAAAGCCATCCCTTCTCTTTTCCCTTTCTTCTCTCCAGCCAGCTGCCACCCTGACCTGTGGCTCTTGGGATGGTGGGGTCCCTGCCTACCCAGCTGGGAGATGCGCTGAGGGGTCCCAGGCACAGGTGGGTCATAGAGGTTACCCTTTCTGGGTCAGAAACAGTCAAGGTGAAAGCCCATTGTGTCAGTGAACATGGACAAGCCCAGTAGTATGCGCACACATGTGAACTTGAGCCTGTGCACACACAGAAGAAAGGCACAAGGTCAACATGCTCATCTCCACCCCAGTGCGCTGCGGCACACGGTAGCATACCCTGGTCAGAGCAAATATGCAACACACGTCCCAGGCTGCACCCACCCAACGTTCCAATGCGCTGCGCGCACAGCTGCCAGCACAGGCTCCTTTATTCTCACATCCTGGCACTGGTGCAGGCAATTAGGGAAAAATGCACCTGCACCAGCATTTCCTCCATCCAAACGGGGCCTCCCGCCCCTCCCCCCCCCTTTCCTTTTTTCCTCATGGAGTCATCAGCCTTTATTCAGGGCAGATCCCCCTTCCCCCCTTCAGACCTATTGAGTACACAAGAGACTATTTTCCTTTTTAAAAAAGAGTTAGAGGGGTCTTGACACCCAGATAAATGACCTTGAAGGAGAAGAGAAAATGCCAGGGCCAGGGTGGCAGGTAAGGCCTCAGGTTAGGAACCCAGGGCAGGTGGTGAGATATCTGGGGAGGAGCAGCGCCAGGGACACTGAAGTCCCCCCCAAGGTCATTCTCAGGTTGTCCCTGAGCCCTGGTCTCTCCAGCTGCAGACCAGCCAATCCCTGGCCCAGAAGCTTCCCCACATCCTCCTGTTGGTCCTGCTGAACCATGTGACCCTCCCCCTCTCTGGCAGCCTCCCGATGATGGATGCATCTGCTCAGCTGTACCTGTTGGGGGACAGGGACCGCACAGATCCTAATTACCTTCTTCTCCAGTGGGGGCTGCAGGCTGCGGGTTGAGCAGTATGAGGGCCACTCTCCTCCATGGGGGCTGGAGTTGATATCCTGAGCTGTAGCCTAGCCTGGAGGCAGGCGTCCTCTGACCTGCTATGGGGTGTTGGGGGTGTAGGAACACTGGCCTGGGGTGTGGAATGGGCGGCGCACTTCTGAAAAGCTGATGGAGGGAATGAAAGCATATCACAGCCACAAACCAGTGACCTAGGAAGCTGGGATAGGACATTAAATAAATGACCTTTCCCAAGTCATTCCCACAGGGAGCAAGATTCAGCTTAAATATCACGGACAACTTCCTGGCAGTCAGGATGAGATACACTTGAACAAAAGACAGACATTTGAGGAGAGACGTTTGGAAGATTTCTTAGATGGTGGATCAGGTCCTCCTTTTCTGGCCCAGTGACTGGCTCACAGCACACAGCTGCAGAAGTAGCTGAAGTTAGAGCAGGAGGGTTGGGAGTAGAACTTGGAGTGATTTCTTGGAGAGGTGGGTGGAGTGACACTGAAAAGGACATTTGAGGAGATTGTCACATATTAGTGTGGGAGGCTCCAGGTCTGGGCTGGCTTAAGGAGGGATGGAGGTTGTAAAGATGACAGGACTCCCCTAGACGTCTTCACAGGGGTGCCAGGGTCTCAGCAATTTCCCAGGGCAGGGAGAGGCCTGGCAGGTTGGGTGTGCTGGGCTGGAGGTGAGCACATAGATGGTTTGGGAGTGGGAATGGGATTTCTACGAGATTTGTTCTGATTCTGAGAGCCTATGAATCCCAAAATTAGGATTCTCTATAGGTTTCAAGAAGGGAAACCAGGGAAGACTAGACAGAGAGCTAATGGCAGCACTGGGCATCCTGGCTGCCAGTCCCCATTCCGTGGGCATCAGTAGATACGATGACATAGTTATGATACTTGCTAATCGCTATTAAATGATACTGTATGTTCCAGTAGTGAAAAACCCCATCAGGATTCCTCAGTCACTGTTCTCTCATTTTGAGGGGTGTTTTACTGGGGGAAGTGAAGTGGGGGGAGAGCTGTCATGAGCCCCTTTACACTCCTGGTCACAAAGGAGGGAAAACTAAAATATCTGTCCAGGTAAGGCAGGTCTCCATCGGCATTCCGGCAGGGAGGCAGGGACAGCGAGGCTCCCAGTGCTCCCCAGCAAGTCCTCTTCTGAATGGCTCCCCCTCCCATTGGCACTTGTATCTGTCCAGGGCATTTTTTCCAGTTAGCCTTCTCTCCACATTTACATGGGTCTCAATTGGTTGGGCCATCCTCCCTGGCAGCACCCTCGTCCCCCACTACCTGACTCCTCACTGCCCTTCTGAGCTCATCAGGCTGTGGGATGGTCCGTCCTCCCCCAAACCCCCCTCATGCTTCCCCTTTACAGTGCCTTGGGTGTCCTTCACTATTGCCATGACATTTAGGGGAAATGTCAGGTAGGGACATGGCACTCTGTTCCAGGTATGTGGATGTGTCTCTGCTCTGCTTCTAGGACAGCGTCCCCATGTGTGTGCTGGGTGCAGGGCACATGGAATGCCTGGGGGAGTTGGCTATGCTCCTGTCCATTCCAGGAGGTTATGAGAGGGAGAGAGAAGGGGTGGGCAACTGGTGATCTGTCGTCTCCCCACCAGAACAGACTTGGGCAGTTTTGCGAAACCAGGCCTTCCTGGTCTGAGCGCCACACTTACATGCACATGCACACATGCATGCAACACTCACCCCTAGAGCAACACACAGATACTTACATTGACGTGCTTGGGGCTTCAAGTTTTCTCCCAGGCAGTCTGCCCTGTGACTTCTTCTGGGGTAAATTTCCTAAAAAATCCCTTTGCACGGCTCCCCCAGTTGCCCCAGACAAAAACCTTCCATGATTCTCTCTAGTGCCCACAGGGTGAAGCTCAGACACCCTATCCAGTATGCAGGGCCTTCTCTGATCTATTCTCAGCCTGCTTTTATAACCTTGTCTTCTGTAATCCCCCAACAGGAGTATCTTCCTCAAGAAGACAGTTCATATGCACTTAGGTTTCCTCCTCCTGCCTGGGTCAACAGTGCCCTCTTTCCCACTTACATCTCTGTTGGTTTAGGCCTACCACTTCCAGGAGACCTTTGCGCTGTCTGGCTTATGTTGACTTCTTCCTTAGCATTTGGAGGGTAAGCTTTCTATAGATCGTGAGGGAGGGCCCGTCTCCTCACTTCTGAACCTCTCAAGGCAGGGCCTGTATTTATTCGTCTTTATATCTTTAGTGCCTAATATGGTGCCTGGTGTCTCTGTGTGTAATTAGGTGAGAACCTGGCTCCAGGGAACAGTATCCTTCTGGATTGGCTTAAGTCTCTTCTCTGCTTTTTCCTGCCTCTGTGACCCTAAGCAAGCAGCATCCCTTCCCTGGGCTTCACTTCTCTAATTGCACCATGGGGAGGCTGGACCTCCCTACACTAAGACTTTCTATCAGACACAGATAGACGTACAGATACACAGAGGGTAAGGAGACTGGGGGTGGCAACCAGATCAATGGCCATTGAGCTAAGGGTATGAAGAGTTCCCAGCTCAGGGAGAAAGCAGATTGGTGTCAGGTCCAGGGTGATTTATGTGATCTTGACTGCTTCCTTTACCTCTTATGCCCTCAGTTTATTTATATGAAAAATGGGATTAATGTTCCAGGCTTCTTTTAGACTTTAGAGAAGATTAAGTAGGTGGAAGATTAATTCACACATGGCACATAAAAGGGCTCGATTATGTGGGGGGTTATGTATGGGCCCCCTTCTCTCTCATTTCTCTCCTGCCGGCTGTGCTCCGTTTCTTTTCCTTGTGATGACTGCCTGGGAGGACCATACTTTCATCCCCTCACGTTGACCCCAGATGCTTGGCTTCAGGCCTAAGTAGGGTCCCTGACTGGCAGACTCCAGGGATGAGGTGGGGGCCTGTGTGGCGACCTTACTGAGTCTCCTTTGCAAATGTTGCCGCTGCTGCAGGAATTCCCACCACCCCAGATTCCCATGTTTCTGCCTCCCCTGCCTCCTATTCATCTGTCTTCCATCTGACCTTGACCCGTGGGGTCTCTCTCAGCCTGAGAAACATCCCCCTTGCCTCATTACCCTTCCCTGGGAATACTGAGGCCAGAGTTGCCCACAGAGGCCAGCAAAATTCCTCAGAAATCTGAGGAATGGGGAGGGGTCCTGAGTGAGGGAAGAGGGAAGACGCCTGTCCTACATTAGATTCTGGCTCACCCTCACTTCCCACATCACCCTTGGGAGAGGGTTGGGTGGAGGCCTCAGAATGCATCCCCAAATCTGTGTCCCAACCTCCACAAGACTGCAGAGGCAGGAAGCTTTCTTTGCAGGGAGCTGAAGAGGAACTTCCCAGCCTCTACCCACTCTGTGATCTCCAAGGACCTCAGATGCACCCAGACTCGGGAGCAGTGGCTTTGTTTATAGTGTGGGAGGTTTACTCCCACTCACTCCTCTTGGCCTAGGTCTCTGGAGGGAAGCGGGGAAGGACTGTGGGAAAGAAGGAAGAGGAAACCACGCAAGATTTGGTAGCAGGTAGGACTGGCGACTTTTTCCCTCCTTGGAGCAGCTGGGAGGATCTCATGAACTTTAACTTTTTCTCCGAAGGAAGAAGGACCCTAGAAAACAAGCAGAGAAACCAAGAAGGGGAAACTGAGTCTGGAGAAGGGTTGGCAGTTTGCTGGGGGCTGCAGTTGTTGAGAAGGAGAGCTGGAGAGATCCAAATGCAGAAACTGCAGGTCAGGACTCACGTGAGACTGGTTGGGCTGTGAATATGAGTCTCTGGATCATTGCGAGTAAGTGTGAGGACCCCAGAGGCTGGGGCTGAGCCACAGGTTTCAATGTGGTGACTGGGAATGGCCTTTGCTCACAGGAGGCCCAGAGAGGGGAAAGGTTCAGGCAAAGTCACACAGCACCTGACTCAGGCAGGGACTGTGTTGAGCTGGCTCTCTCTTGCTCTTATTTTCTCAGCCATTCTTGAACTGACTTAAAAATATATGTATTCTCCACTCTCCACAATCTCCCATGCTTCCTCTTCCCCCTAGACAGTTATGTGTGAACTTTGACCCAGGGAATCTGCTTTGAGGGGAGCACTTTGGGAAAACATGATAGAGCCTCATAAAGAACTCCGACAGCTTGCAAATGGCCTGTGCTAAATTGCCCCTTCAAGCGAAAATTAAAGCAAATGTCTGTTTTATGGCCATGTTTTCTCGGGCTGCAGCTATGGTGGGAGTGTGGGTGGCTCAAAACTGAGAAGCAGAGGGAAGGTGGAGGCATGCTGGCGGTGAGACACGGGACCAGCCGCTCTGCTGCTCTGCCGGAAGCCCTCTGCTCCATTCTCCTCCTCCTCTCCCTCCTCCACCCCACGCTCCTTCAGCCTTTTCCATGTAGAGAGGGTGTCACAATAATCCTGTCCCTATGAAGTCTTTCCTCAAGTTCTTCTCCTAATGTGGTGTTGGGAAGTTCTTGCTCTTTAAGGGACACCAGCCTCCCGGACTGCCAGGGGTGGAAGCCCCTGGGGAGTCTTTGACCCCTGGGGGTCTCTCTGACAAGCCTCTGAAGTTGCTGCTGGGGAAGGGGGAGCTGCTGCCCAGGCTCCAGGCCACCCACCCCTGCCCTGGCACTGTTCTCTCCACACCTAGTCTACCTTCGCATATTGGGATTCTGAGTGAGGTTTGTTTGAAAAGAGGTCCGAAGGCAATAATAACAATAATAGACAGAGGGAACCTCTTGAGGGAAGAGCCTTGGATTGAGTGAAAGGAAGTCCAGCTCTGACCCATGTCACTTCCCTCCTCTGGAAGGAGCTTCCTCATGTATAAAACTAGATGATCAGTTCCGTGGACTTCCAAGGCCCTTTTCAGGCCTGTAAAACCCTAGCTAAATAAGTCCATAATAATGACAACAATAGCTCATGGTTTTTGGCCTTCGGAAGTGCCAGGTCTTAAGTGCTTGGCATTTTCCATGGGTCATCCCATTTAAAAATTCAGCAAATTTTTGAGATATTGTTATTCCCACAAGGAAACTAAGGGACAGAGACATTAAATAACTTGGCAAGGTCCTTAAGTGGCAGAGGCATTATTGGAACCCTGGTGGTCCCTCATCAGGGCCTGGGCACTCAGTCAATGCTCATATAAGGGGACCAGGAGCTCAGCCCTGCTGACCCAGTGTTCCTTCTGTGGCAGGTCACCTGCCAGGGCAGTGCTGGCCTAGGGCTTGCAGGGCCTGCTAGGGTCTTTTGTACTCAGGGCTGTGAGGCATAATGCTCAGCACACGCCTAGCAGAAGGGAGCTTTAGGGCAAAGCAGAGCTTTTCAAAGGAGATCTCGGAAGGCTGTGAAGAGCTTTTATTAATAACTTTGGTTATAAGGGACACCAGGAAGCTTTGTTACGAAGGTTCTTGATCTGGGCAGCAACTATACAATATTATATGAAATCCCTTCCCTGCCCAACTAGGAAATCCTGCAGCAGGCAGCTCTACAGGCCCAGCCTGCAAGGCCTCTCAGTGACAACCATGGCCTCCCCTCCCCAGACACTGTGTCTCCCCTCCCCACACTCAGTGTCCCTTCCACTCTGGTTATTCCAGCCTCTTTTTAGAGGCTTTGCTGCTAGAACTTGAGGTTGGATCTGGCTTCTTCCTTAGAAGACAATTTATGGCAACATGTCGGAGACTCTGTTTTAATGAAGTTGCAAAAGTAGGTTAATGGGCTGTGGGTGTTTTTCATTCCCCACCCCTGCCCCATCTCCGCCCCTGGCGGATGAATGATGCCTCTCCCAGGAAGACGCAAGTAGAGCTGAGGATCTTGGGCCTGGACTCCTAAGCCTGTATTCCCTCCTTGGTCTGGTGCTGGACTCCTCAGCACCACTCCTCTCTGCCTCTGGGAAGGTGCTTAGAATGTCTAGCCCCAATCCTTCCTGCTATAACTGAAGCACAGAAGATGCTTCAATGTTGGCCCAGAGGAGAGAAGCGCTGCATAGGGGACCCTGGGGAAGAAGGAAGCTAGAATTATGGAGAGTGGATTTCTTTCGGATTGGAGAGGCAGAGAGGCTGAAGCTCAGCTAACATGGATCAGAGAACTCTGAAAGCTGACGCTAGTATTTAGGGAGTCTCTCCAGTAGTTGTCCCTGCCTCTCTAATGCCTCTCTGTTTTTCCTGGTACTGTGCCCGATACATAGCTGCCCTCCCAACTGTTTGTTAAGTGGATGGTGGATTCGAGAGAGGATGACTCTTCTTTCCCTACTTCCAAGTCTGGAACTAGAACTCAGACCTCATCCTTGGCTCACCTCTGAAAACTGCCCACAGCCTGTTCCTGCTTGGGACCACCTCCCTTTCCACTCTCTGCTCAATCCTGACCCTGTACTTCTGACTTTCAGGTAGTTTTCCAGGGTTAAGCTGCAAGAAGTTCTTTATTTACTCACCTGGGTCCAAGATGAGGATCTGTTATCCCTGCGAGATTGGGGTCTCCAGGGAGAAGGGTCTATATTTCTTTCCTCTGGATTCTCCTCTGCTTCAGCAGTACCCAGGGAAGGCCTCTAAGCATGAGGTAGGAGCTCAGAGCTTGGTTGTTGTTGGGGATACACACTCAGGAGGACACTGAGGATCTCTGGGAGGATCATCCTGCTGCCCAGGCCCCTCTGCCTGCCCATCTTCCTACAGAAAGCTGGGAGCATATTCGGTATTTGGCCTGCAATCACAAGGGAGCAAGGATCCTTCTCCATTCCCAGCTCATTGTCACCAACAAATGAGGCTGCCGGCCAAGATGGGGTAGAAAAAGGCCTGACTGCCCTGTAGCCTTGAATCGTCCCATCCTCTGGGAACCTGGGCCACCTGTCCTCTCCCTCCAAACTCCCCAGCTTTCTTTTACAGCCTTAGCACCCTCCCCTCCTCTGAGCCCCAGCAGTAGCCCAGGCCTGCAGCCTTTTGTAGTAACCCTGTGGAAACCTCAGAACGATCCTAGTGTGAAACCCAGAAAGACCACCATAATCTCCAGGGCAATGCCAGTTATGTACCAAACTCTATAAGAGCCTCCAGAGTAACACCCCACAACCCTATAGTAACATCTAGAACAGTCCATCCCAGGTGGCGTCACCCTGAACTTGGCACAGGAGCTATAACACAGGCCCCTGAAGAGCATCTGAGCCTTCTAGGCTGGTCTTTGAGCTCCCCCAGCCCTGCTTGCTTTCCTGACCCAGACAGGATCATCTTCTTGAACACTCCAAAGCTCTCAGTGGACCTTGCTCCCCACTACTGTGGTGGAGGGAAGGGTGGATGCACAGGGCATGGCTGTGGAGTGTGGGGGACTTCAGTTGAGGTTCAGTGGAAGGACCCAGTTGTCTGTCACTTCATCAGAATGTTTGAGGAGTTTGGGCAGCAATTGGTTGGGTTAGAGTTTTATTAGAGTTGGGTAAGCAGAAGGAGGACAAGATTTCTCTTTTGCTTGGTCCCAGCTAAGGGTTCCCATTCCCTGAGATGCTGAAGGGAGGGCTTTGGAAGGATAAGGAGCCAGATGGCCCCTCCAGGGCCATGTGAACCCAGAGGCCATGACAGCTTATACCTGAAGTGGGAATCTTGGGGCTGCTGTGAAAATTCCACTGACAAAGAGGAGACAGGACTCCAGGGCTCCCGTGGTCACACACGCATATGCTGCACAGAGCTGTTTTGGGTCTGAGCCTGGTAGGGTAGGAGGTGGTATGAGGATGACGGGTAGGTGCAAAGTTAGGAGGTGGCTCAGGACAGAGGGAGGAGACACAGGTCCCATCCCCTGGTCTGTTGAGAGAGAGACGTGCACACACAGGGCCCCACTTACCACCAGCTGGAGGAGGGTGCTCAGTGCAGGGAGAAACAAAGAAAGTGGAACCAAAGCTTCCAAATCAGGAGGCTCTATGGAAGAGGAAGGTGGGCAGTATGTTGGGAGGGGGCTGGTGGGGACTCTGGGCCCTCATGGAGGTGAGGCAGGGTTCTAGGCCAGGCTGAGAGTTCAACCTACAGAACGACCAGAGGTTGGAACCTCTGAGTGTAACAGTCTGAGAAGGAAAGAGTATGAACGTGGTGGAGTCAGGAGGCTGAGGGAGCCCAGGCTCTGCCCTTCACCCCTGACGATGGGTAACTCACACACGCTTCTAGTGTCCTTGTTCTCTAATTTGTAAGGGGGGTAAGAACATTGGGTTTCTTGATTTTTTAAAAGCTTCTCTGGTGAGTGAGCAGGAGGCCCATGATTTAAACAGTGTCAGTCCCTCTCTGGTGTACAAGAAGTCGACTTGTGATGGGTCTAGCCCCGGTAGATCGCCTTTACAGGCCTCAGTTTCCTCATCTGTAAAACAAGGAGAGCTGCACTGGTTCATTTCTCGAGGCCTCTTCCCACATCTGATATCTGTTTAATTATTTTCAAGGTCCTTACAAGAATCAAATGAGATAATAAATGCCAAGAAGCTTTGTCAAAGTGTAAAGCATGCTGTCAGTGTGAAGGGTTGAGGGGCTCCCTGGGGTGGGGGAAAGGAGATGGGCCATGGACTGTGGTCTGTGTTAGGCCAGAACCCCTGGAAGGAAAAGGCAGGGAGCTCTGCTCAGGTCTCTCCCACCCCTTCCTGCAGCCTTGCCCACACCAGCCAAATTCCCTTCCCCCTTCCAAGCCCATCTCTGGGCTCTGGGGGCCAAGCCCCGCTCAGACTGGGGGTGGAGCTCCCGGGGGCAGGGGCAGTGGGGGTGGGAGCCTCCCTTCCAAGTGGCTCAGAACTGGAGCACAGCAATTACGCGGGAGGATTTATGTCCCTTTGCCTTTAATCGGAAACTCCATGTCAAGAAGAAAAATCTGCACTGTCCTCCGGCCCAGCTTCCTGCTTTATCATTATTATTGGAGGAAGGTTGATTTGGAAACTTAAAGAAAAGTGGGGTTGGGGGTGGGAGCCAACAGGGAAGGGGAGGCGTGGGGCAGAAGGACAGCCTTCCTACTGTTTGTCCTGGTTTGTTACAAGAAGGGGACAAAGGGCAGACAGGGGTTGGGGTTCTAAAGGACAGGTGACAAGAGACTGGAGAGCATGAAAGGAAGGGGCAACCAGGAGCTGGGGGTTGCCGGGGGGTGGAGGGAAGGGGTGGGCACACAGAGGGACAGCTGGAGGTTGGAGAAGAGAAGAGAATAGGGGTGATGGAGGAGGAAAGGGCAGCTGGGTGCTGGAGGGACTGGGGGGCACAGTGGGAGGTGGACTCATTACGGTGCTGCAGGAGAGAGGGAGAGTGTAGGGAAACGGAGAGGTGCAGGGTCACACAGGGAAGGGGCAAAGGGAGAGAAGGTGGCCAGAAGGGATAGCAGGGGTTGGGGTTTAACCAGGGACCCTGAAACTGTGGCCTTCTCTGGCCATACTTGCTCCCACAAAGGTCTCTCCTCCTCTGGTCCCTCCAGGACCCATGTCTCCTGGCGTCCAGGGTGGAAGGCTCTGGCCTCTTACAAACCCCCAGGTTTTTGTCTTCCATTTTGGGACCTATTTCCCCAGGTGATCAGGTATAATGATCGGGAATATGCTGAGAGGAACCCCTTCACTATTAGGGCCCTTCAGGGACTAGAACAGAGGGAGGGAGTCCCTCTGCATCCGAGGGAGACAGTCCTATACTCTGGGGAGCGGGAGAGACCCAGGACAGAAGGCCTCCTTCATCCATCTGCCTGTTTGGAAGTCCCCCTAGTGTCTGACCTGTGATCCTTCCTGTTGCCTGAGGTGTGGAAGGGCACTAGCTCCAGAGTCAGGCCAGAATCCCACCTCTGGTGCTGACCACCCATGCACACCCCTCTGAACTTCAGGTTTTTATCTGCCACACAATGACAGTAGTAATCACATGGCAGGGCGTTATCAGGATTAGAGATAATTAAGTAAAGTACCCTGCCCATAGTAGGTCTTCAAAATACGCTATGCCCACCTGAAAGTAGCACCTGTTACATGCACCCTCTCTACCTTACAAAGCATTGATGAATTCTTTGTATGTTTCCTCATTTGATACTCATGACAGCTTAATAAGGGAGCCTGGGTACATGTCATTATCCTCAGGTTAGTGATGGAGACGGTGGTGCAGAGCATGACTTGTGACTCACCCAAGGCCACACATCACATCACTGGAGCAGCCATGTGAGACAGCCCCATAATGCCACCTGAGGGGCTTGAAGATCTTCCTCTGGGTCTTCTTCCTCCATCCTCACCCAGCCCCACACCCAGCCGCTTGTCCCTGGCATCCGGGCTTGAGTTTGGGCTGCTCAGTGGAGTCGCTCAGCTTCCAACCCTCCTGCAGCCTGGGCTGTGCCCACCCTCACGCACCTCCTCCCCCGCTCAACTAAGAGGTTTTACAGCCGTTTATGAGCAATTTCTGTCCATATATCACCGGAGATGTATAGCCAGGCAAATATTAGGGACCCAAACGGAGGTTTTAAGAGCGAGTTTTATTGCTGCTGAAAGAAGGTGTGATAGACAGCCTGCAGAGACCCACCTTCCCTCCTGCTGGGCGGCCAGTGGTGGCAGCATGGACTGGGGTTCAGCTGAGCAAAGCCATGTGCAAAGCCGTGTGTCACGCTGGCACCCAGGGTGCATAGGGGAGGGTGATGACCAAAGGGTGGGCGTCTGCTCCTCGGAGAGCTAAGCAGGTGAGTGAGTGGGCAGGGGTGTGCAAGGAAGGCCAGAGATCACAGGCTGGCATGGACAGAACACCCCCACCAACCTGGAGCAGGAAGACACAGAGTTCCCGTGGATTCAACGCATAGAAACATGGATGAAGGGAGAAACTCAGGAAGGAATTCCTCCCCACGGGCCACTGGGAGAGACTCTGGCATTGCTTTGGCTTGGAAGTCCTTAAAAACTATATCTGAACAGGGAGACCCCTGGCCGAGTCAGGGAGCTGGACAACATGACCTATACTCTGGAGATGCTGGAGAAAGCCTGCAGAGGGGTCATCCTTGACCTCCTTTCCGGCTCTGTTGCAAGCCTCTGGCCCATGTGCCTCCTGACCTGTGTGGCTGCTAGGTATGGGTGAGTGGCAGAGGGGTGAAGAGAGCCTTCCCAGCTTACGGCATATGGAGAGAAGATGTCCCGGGGAATCCTCACTCCTGATTTAAGCAGCTCCGACAGCTTTATGACGCCTCCTCGAGTGAGCCCCCAACGTTGGCTGTTTAACTTTTTAGCGTCGTTTAACGCTTACACTCTGGCGGACAGGCAGGCCCCTCGGCCCCAGAGGCAGCGGCACTAAATCAGGACACTCTGAGGCCCCGATAAATAATTTTTACAGGGCACGCAGCCCATAGATCACCAGTGGGGGTGGGGGGAGAATGGCTGTGATATTTCAACCGATTGTCATATGTGACTACCCTGTGCTCCGACTCCGGGTGGCCCACATGGCAGCTGGCTTCATAGCCAATTCAGGGCCCTCCACATAGGGCATGGGAGGAGAAGTGGGAGACGGGCCTCCAATACCCCCCAGCTGCAAATGACTCGTTGGGTCCCATGGCCCGGGAATAGTGCGTGGTCTGCTGGACTCGCTGTTGTCTGCCAGTGTCGGTGTCCCAATCCAAGGCTCCTCTGGTGTTGGGAGAAAGGTCAGCTGAGGTCAGGGTGGCAGAGAGGAAGAGAAAGAACTTTCTGTAGCCAAAAAGTCACTTTTCAGAACATCTCCCCTGTTCTTCCAGCCACCTCCACACCTGAGGGCCCCATGAGAGAAGATCTGGGGGGAGGGCAGGGTTAGGCCTGGCCCTGGAGTGGGGGCAGAGCTGCAGCCAATGTTAATAGACACCAGACTGTCTCCCTCCAGGGAAAGAGACAGAGAGTGTGGGAGGAGAGAGACAGGAACACCGGGAGAAGGCTAGGTAGCGAGAGGGCCAGGGAAATGAGGATGGAAAGAGGTAGAGGGAGGAATGTAGTCAGAAAGGACACCGGACAGACAGCGCTGGGTGCGGGGGTGACCTTTTCCTGAAGCCTGGAACCAGTCAAGAGGAGTGGTGGTGACTGCAGATGGGGCAGGGTTGGTTCTGTGCCTGGCTCACCTGCCCACGCCCTCTGACGGTCCCTTCCACGGGCTCCAAGCCTGTGTTTCCTTGCGCCAGCTCCACACTGCTCCCCTACCCTCTCTCCCCTCCCCTCAGTGCCCTTGCCCCGTCCCCTCATCTGTATGATCCCGGGATTTGCAGGGACACTTAATCCATATGGAGCTGATTCATTCCCATCTAAATCATCTCCATGAGCTTCCCTAAGAGCCCTCTGATGTGCCAGCCACCATTCCTCTCCCCCAGGCGGTGGCAGGCTGGGGGCTGCCAGTAAACAAACCTCAGCCGCCATCCATCCATCCTGGCCTCGTCCATCAGTTCAGCCAAGACCACTCATCTCTCCAGCCCTGCTGCTCCCAGCCTCCATCCCGCCATTCATCCATGTGTCCCTCTGTGTGCACCCTCCTCCTCATGCCTCTCTACCAGGACCACCACCTGTCTGCCTTGTCCTAGGTGGATCTTGAGGGGCCATCTCAGCCGTCTTCCTGCTTTTGGACAGGAGCCTTACCTTAGCCCTGGATTGGTAAGGCGGGGCAGTCCTAGTTCATCACCTTCCAGGAAGAGAGGACTTCAGGTCAGATCATTTTGTGAAACAGAACTGACATCCTAGGGGAGTTCTTTCTTCTGTGCAGCTTGTGGGTTTGAGATGCACATATGATCACGTATCTGAACTAGACTGAGGGTAAGGTTATGGAATTCTATTCAAGCATGAGTCTCTATTATTTGTGATATGGACCCCTCTGGGCTAATTAGTATGTGGGGTGCAAGACCAGTGAAATGGCCCTTCCCTGTGTCCTCCCCCCTGCAGAGGCCAGTCCAGTGGGTGTGCCAAGCACACAGTGGGTGGACAGTGTTGACAGCTTGCTGACTGTGATCTTATTTGTCAGCTCCAATGAATCCAGTGGCCTATGTCCCGGGGAGATTTTGCTGGATCTGATATTGGGCTGTGGAAGCCTGTGGATCTGATATTGGGCTCAGGAAGGCCAGATCACAGCTCCTCTAGCCTGGCAGGGTTGGCAGGAAACACTAAGGAAGTGCATCTCATTTCTTTTTCTTGAGACAGAGTCTTACTTTCTCACCTTCAGTAATAGCTCACAGCAACCTCTGACTCTTGGCTTCAAGCAATCCTCTTGCCTTAGCCTCCCAAGTAGCTGGGACTATAGGCGCCCACTACAACACCTGGCTATTTTTAGAGATAGTCTTGCTCAGACCGGTCTCAAACTTCTGAGCTCAGGCGATCTACCCGCCTCGCCTCCCAGAATGTCAGGATTACACCTGCCTCTCACTTCTGTTCTCCCACCTGAACTTCTTAGCCCAAGCTTGGGAATAGAGCTTGACCAAACAACTCTGTCTTGGTAATTGTGGGGGCCTTCTGGTACTGAGGCAGAACCTTCACATTTGGCGGCAACCCCTATGTCTGCATGCACTAAAGAGAGAGTGTGGAGGGTGCTGCCCCCCACTCCCTGCGCCCTGGCCTTATGCATCATGGCCCCTCCCCGCAGGCGCTTCATCCCAGCCTGGTGGTGGGGCTCCTAGAGAAGGGTGGGGATCTGTCAGCCCCTCAGAAGAGAAAAGGGCAGAGGTTCTTCCGGTCCTATCTCTGTTTCTCTGTGCACATCAACAGTAAGGAGTGGAGGACAGGTCTGTCTCTGAGTAGAGAATTTGGGTCAGATCCTAGTAACCCTGCAGGGGGATAGGTTGGGCATGGGTGTGGAGGTGGAGTCTGGGAGAGCCATGAGGGCAGTGCTTGTGACAGGCGTGTCCTTATCTGGATTCCACAGTCATGGTGAGTGGGACAGGCAGAGGAGATGAAGCAGGGAGTGTGAGCCTTCGTATCCTGAGCAGGCTGATGCCCTGCCACTAGCCAGCCCCTCCCTGAGACCTAGGGCACACTCAGACTGCTCAACCTCTGCTCCACCCCAGCCAGACTGGACCAGGTAGACGATCCCAGTGCAGGAGTTCTTCCCTCTCCCCACATAACTTCCCAGAACCTTTCTTCCTTCTCATTGGCCCCCTCTAGGGAGTCCCAAGGGATAGTTGGGACTCTTCCAGCTGCTATCCAGCTGTGAGGATCCCTGTCCTTGCCCTTCTCACCCCCCCGACAGGGACAGAAACCTTTAATTGTAGTCAGAAAGATGAGAAGGGTAGGGTAGAGGGGAAGAGGGCTGGAGGGGCCATGGGGGAGCTAACCACTTGCCCAGTTGTGTGAACATATGTGTGGGAGGGGAGGGGGCTGCAGGTGGCAAGGCCAAGCTTAAGAATGATGGAGTGTTTCTTAGTTCTCTGAGCTATAGACATATGGGGTGTATAAGACTAGACAAAATGAGAGGCTATTGCCTAAGAAACAGAGGATGTGGGGGCATAAGAAAAAATTCAAGCCAATGAGACATAGTGCCACCCCCATCACCATCATGGTCTGACCTATCTGTGCCAGACTGGATTTAAGTCTGCAGGAATTGGGGGGCCTGAGAACTGGCCCTCAGGCCTTCAGAGGAAATGCTAATCCTCAAAATGTGCATTTGCCCCATGTTACACAGAGCAAGGAGAGCTGGGAACAGCTGCTCAAAATCTTTAGGTTTTCCCTCCGTCCTTCCTTGCACAGGCCCCTCTCCCAACCCTTCCTTGCAGCCATTCTAATCAGGGAACCAGCACTCTGTTCTCCCACTGGCCTGTGTCTTGTGGTCCTTCCCGCTTGCCTCACCCCTGAGTAGCTCCGGCCTCTCCTGTCTCCTCTGAAACTCTTCTTGTGAGCAGCGCCCCAGGCTGCTTCTCTCCCCCCAGTGCACATTCCTTTAAAAAAGTCCACTTACCCAAACTTGTGGCTGAGGGAAGTCCTTTAGGGTCCACTTGCGGGCTGGTGCCTAGTCCTCCAGGGTTTGGTGATAGTTTTGTCTATCTGTCCTCTATTGTTCAACATCCACATGTCCAATTTAGGCTGTGATCTCCACAGTGTAAGTGAGTAGAGAATTTGGGTCAAACTCTAGTAACCCAAGCATTTGTGGGTCACCAGCACAGCTATTTTATATAGTTGATACCCCTTCCTCTGACTTTGTGACGTGCCTGGAGGGGTGCTGAGAGGTCTTTGAGGACCAGGAAGTGGGACTGATGCACTTTCTCGGGGAAGTTCCCTCATGCTCCGCCAAATAGTGACTGAAAGCTGGAAACAGAAAGAACTAAAGTCTCTTAAAGGAGAGATTTCTAGGGTTTTAGTGAAGATCTTGAGGAGGGATGACCTTGACCTTTTCAAGGTCTGAGAGAGCCAAGAAGCCAGGGAGTCTGGCAAGGTTTAGTTCCACCTTTATAGGACTGACCCCAAAGAAGGACATCTACTTTCTTTTTCTAGAGCCCAGATTCATCCACTGACAGTCCAATTCCATTCACAATTTCTTAGAAAATTGTTTCTTGGCTAGAAATCTGGTTCTTAAAGTCCCTCTTCTATTCTTCCCATGATCTGGGAACCATCTTATGGTGCCAGAAGGATAGAGACGTAGAACCATTTCCGGACCGTCACACAGCAAACCAGCCAGGGGCTGGAGATGTCCTCTCACTGAGCCTGATTCTCTTCTTTGGATATGCTCCTGGGGGGAGGGCAGGGTTGATGCTGGAAGAGCATCCCTGCCCCTCCTGCTTGGATCCAAATGTGCACATGATGGAAACTCTTCACAGCCAAGGGCCCCTCCCTCCCAATGAGAAAAATCCCACAACTGGGGAACATCTGGATCAAACTGCAGCCATGAAAGCCCAACATCAAACGAGGGTTTCCAAGAGACCCTCCCCACGTCCAAGAGAAATTGCAGATCTTCCTGCTTGAAGTTTTAAGTGTCACAGAACCCCCTGAGTTTGGGATTGCTTCTTATTCACCAGAGACAGATGTCCCTGAGTGAGTATGGTTGGGCTCAGTTACCCCGGGGGAGGGGAGGAGAGTGTGTGTGACCTAATCCTACCCCCACCTGATCCAGGCAGGGGTAGCCTGGGATTTAAAGCTGTGATGAGGGGCTCCAGCAGTTCAGGCTGGGGGCTGGGGAGAGAGTGGACAGGTGGGCCTTTTAAAACGTGCCTACATCAAAGGTTTGGGTCTGCTCCCTTCCAGCTTTGGCGCCTCCAGGGGAGGAAAGCAGGGTGATTTCACCACATAACTGCACGTAGGGCGGATCTCAGTCTGAGAACTTGTGGGGAATGTGGAGAGGGGAGGGAAGGGTGCTTGCCAGAGGGGAGGAAAGGACAAGGGGGTTTCTCATTTCCAAAGTAGGCTACCCAGGCCAAGGAAAATGGGGCCATATGTGGCCTCCCCCCCTCTGCCCCCTGTGGAGGGATAGCGGAGGGGAGTGTACATTCTCCCAAGGTGGGGGAGGAGGGAGCAGCTGCAGCAGTGGGAGGGTGGGAGCCTGATCAGGATGGAGAATGGGGGGAGGAATGGGGTAGAGTATGTGAATTCTAGGAGACGGTGGGCTTCCGCATGCCTGCTGTCCCCCAGGATCTGTCTGGTCTCAGGAATCAGACAGCATCTGGTCCTGAGGCTGGCAGAGTGGGATGGGCCTTAGGGCAGATGAGTTAGGAAGGTGCCCAAATACTGGAAATCCCAGGTCAGATCTGGACCATCCACCCCAAGGATGAGTGAGCATGGGCTGGGATGTTGACACTGACTGTGACCTTGGTTTAAGAAGCCAATGGTTTATTCCTGGCATGGAAGGTGACCTTCAGGTAGGAGGAGTATGGAAAGAAGAAAGGGTACCATTTGCATGCCATTTTGCTTACAGTTTTCATATGCCTCCCTGACCCCTTCCTTTCTGCCTTTCCCCAGACAGGGATGTACAGATGTGCACAGGGCGCTCCCAGGGTGCTTTATAAACACCTACTTATGGTTTCTTTCCCTCATCTAAACTGTCACCATGTCACAAGGGCACGGATTTCCTTATTCTTCTCTGTGTTTCTAGTGCCTGCAGTGAATAGGTGCTCGGGAATGCCACCCTGCTGTGCTGGACCCCATTCTCCCATGACCAGTGATCTGGGAAACAGGACAGCCCCCAGGACAATTCTTCAGTAGTCTAGAGGCCTGTGACAGGCTCTCAGCCTTTCTAAAACTGCAAGGTTAGCTCCTGTCTGATCGCCTGTGGGAGGACTTCTTCTTTTGGGAGGATCCTAAATTGACAGCACTTTCTCCTGCCCCTGAAACTCACTTTCATGGTTAGGTTTATTATTAGTATTTTCATATCTGGGATGAATTTGGGTGTTTGTTGTTGTTTTATCACTTGAGACCTAATGCTATTTGGGGTTATACTACCCCATTTCTTTATACGGCTCACAGTGCCCAGCACAAAGGGAGAGTTCAGTCAAGGCAGGTTGGCTGTGGACTGCGACCCTCCTGGGAGGGTTGGTGTCTCAGTCCTTGGTGTGGTAGCTTTATCTGGGGCTCTGATGGCTGAGCTTCCATGAGCTGTTGAGTCAGGGATGTCCCAAAATTCTGGGATGAATAGGACATACCTTTCCCAGTGAGGTAAGGACACAGGGGCCTGAATGGCTTATATACCAAAGAGGCGAGGTCAAAGGGGAATGCTGTGAGGATTACAGAGGCCAGTCGGTTTTATTCAGAGTCTTTGGGAGAGGAAAGTATGAAGAAGTTTGAAAGGCGGGAAGGGAGGACTAGGCGAAGGATGAAGGAAGTTATCCATTGGGATGGGCCAGGCAGATGGTCTTTGCCTGCTGGCAAGGACCCAAGTGTGAGCCTGGCAGGCCTTGTGTCTAGGAGGGGTCTGGCTGACTATAAATATTCACTCTATGTCCTGAAGGTTGTACCCACCCCACCATTACCCATTCCCATTGCTTCCCAAACTCTAGGCCAGATAGGGTCTTAGGTCTCACCGTGATAGTCCAGGCCTGACCTGTGCTCTGGCAACACGCCCCAACACCAAGCCAGCTCAAACCAGCTGTCCCTCATATCCTCAGGGTCCTCCCTGAGGCTGGAGCTGATTTTGAAGTTGATGGAAAGAAGACTGGTGAGCTGTGTGTTGAGATTGCTCAGCTATCAATGAGGATGTCAACTTTGAGCCCATTTGGGGGGTCCGGAGGTGTTGACACCTTCGTCATCAAGACTTAGTTTGCTCATCCTGGAGTGCTGTGTGAGGTTGACTGGTTGCCAAGCATCTCTGGTGGCAGGTGGCAGCATTGCCTGGCTCCAGAGAGCACCATTCGCTGCATTCCAGGAGCACAACTCTAGGGGGTGCCATCCACACAGTCTTCAATGTGCGAGCAGCGGGGGGGGGGGGGGGGCCCCCCCCGCGCGGGGCGGCGGGGGCGGGCGGGGCGGG
>CAUYPK010054423.1:0-17483 GCA_963574355.1 Loris lydekkerianus | reverse complement strand
AGTTTGTTTATGTGCTGAATTACATTTTATAGATTTACATATGTTGAATCAGCCTTGGGACCCTGGGATAAATCCCACTTGGATGTGGTGTATAATTTTTTTGAAGTGTTGTTGGATTCTGTTTGTTAGAATCTTATTGAGTATTTTTGCATCAATATTCATTGGTGATATTGGTCTATAATTTTCTTTCCTTGTTGGGTCTTTCCCTGGTTTCGGAATCAAGGTGATGTTTACTTCGTAGAATGTGTTGGGTAGTATTCCTTCTTTTTCTATATTTTGGAAGAGGTTTGGTAATATAGGCACTAGTTCTTCTTTAAAGGTTTGGTAGAATTCTGACGTAAAGCCATCTGGTCCTGGGCTTTTCTTTTTAGGGAGATTTTTAATAGTTGATGTTATTTCAGAACTTGACATAGGCCTGTTCAACATTTCCACTTTGTTCTGGCTATGTATTGGTAGGTGGCATACATCCAAGTATTGGTCGATTTCTTTCAGATTTTCATATTTCTGAGAGTAAAGTTTCTTGTAATATTTGTTAAGGATTTTTTGAATTTCTGAGGGGTCTGTTGTTATGTGATCATTACCATTTTTGATTGATGAAATTAGAGATTTTACTCTTTTTTTTCCTGGTTAGGTTGGCCAAAGGTTTATCTATTTTTTTGATCTTTTCAAAAAACTAACTTTTGGATTTATTGATCTGTTGCATAATTCTTTTGTTTTCAATTTCATTTAATTCTGCTCTGATTTTGATTATTTCTTTTCTTCTGCTGGGTTTGGTGTTGGAATTTTTTTCCTTCCCCAGTTGCTTTAGATTTCCCATTAAGTTATTAATTTCCTCTCTTTCCGTTTTCTTGAGAAAGGCTTGCAGTGCTATAAATTTTTCTCTTAGAAGTGCCTTTGCAGTATCCCAGGGGTTCTGATAATTCGTGTCTTCATTGTTGTTTTTTTCCAAAAATTTGGTGATTTCCTTCTTAATCTCATCTATAACCCATCTATCCTTCAGCATAAGGTTATTTAGCTTCCATGTTCTTGTATGGGTATGCAGATTCCTGTTGTTATTGAGTTTAACTTTTATTTCATGATGGTCTGAGAAGATGCAAGGAATATTTTCTATTTTTTAAAATTTGCTGAGGTTAGGTTTGTGGCCTAGGATGTGGTCGATTTTGGAGTATGTTTTGTGGGCTGATGAGAAGACTGTGTATTCAGTTTTGTTGGGATGAAATGTTCTGTAGATGTCTGTTAAGTCCAGATGTTGAGTAGTTAAGTTTAAATCTAAGATTTTTTTGCTTAGCTTCTTTTGGAGGATCTATCCAGCACTGCTAAAGGGGTGTTAAAATCTCCAACTACTATGGAACTGGAGGAAATCAAGTTGTTCATGTCTTTAGAGTTTCTCTTATAAATTGAGGTGTGTTCTGGTTGGGTTCAGAAATATTAATAATTGAAATCTCATCATATTGAGTATTACCTTTAACAAATATGAAGTATCCATTCTTATCCTTCCTTATTTAAGTTGGTTTATAGCCTATTGCATCTGCGAATAACATTGAATGCCTGCTTTTTTCTGCTTTCCATTTGCCTGGAGTATAGATGAGCACCCTTTCACCTTGAGTCTATATTTGTCTTTTAATGTAAGATGAGATTCTTATAGGCAGCAGATATCTGGCTTGAGTTTTTGTATCTTGTCAGCCAACACTTGCCTCTTTAGAGGACAATTTAAACCATTCACATTAATTGAGAATATTAATAAGGCTTTTGAGAGTCCGGTGGACATTTTTAATCCTTTTGCAACTGTGGAAGTTGGAATTTGATCAAAATTTTCTGGCTGGCCTTCATTTGTGGTGGAGGATGCTGGTCTTTATGGAGGATAGGTCTGAGAATATTCTGGAGAGCTGGTTAAGTTGTGGCAAATTTCTTCAACATGTGAATGTCATTAAAGTATTTAATTTCTCTATCATAAATGAAACTTAGTTTAGCTGGGTACAGGATCCTGGGTTGAAAGTTATTTTGTTTTAGGAGATTAAAAGTTGATGAACATCCTCTTCTAGCTTGAAAGGTTTCAGTTTAGAGATCTGCAGTTATTCTAATATTCTTTCCCTTGTAGGTGATTTTTTTTTTCATCTGGCTGCTTTCAGAATTTTCTCCTTCATATTAAGTTCAGTGAAATTGATTTTGATGTGTTTGGGGGGTGTCTTATTCAGGTTGAGTCAGACTCGAGTTCTGAAACTGTCAGCTATCTGAAATTCAGAATCTCTTGTGATGTCTGCAATGTTCTTTCATACTCTTATGGAGAAGAGACTCTGTGCCTTGTGAAGCCACTTCATCACTTTTGGGGATCCCTATAAGACGAATATTGGTTTTCTTAGAATTATCCCAGAGCTCTCTGAGAGAGTGATCTGTTTTTGTCCTCTGTTTCTCTTCCTCTCTGAGAGGTTTGGAGCGTTTGAAAGCTTTGTCTTCAACCCTAACCCTAACCCTAACCCTCAGAAATCCTTTCTTCTGCTTACTCCATTCTGTTACTGAGGGATTCTACTGTGTTTCTCACATCTTTGAGGGCTGCATCTTCTTGTCTCAGTGTGTCAAAATCTTTGGTCATTTGGTCTTTGAATTCGTTGAATTCTTGAGACATCTTTTGGATGCTTGGAATTCTAATTTGATCTTATTTGCTATCCAGATTCTGAATTCGATTTCTGACATCTCAGATATTTGTTTGTGCATGGGTTCTTGTTCTGTGTCTGCCCCATTGTTCCTTGGGGGAGTTGATCTACTCTGATTATTCATATTGCCAGAGTTTTTCCTTTGATTTCGTCTCATGATTGTTTTTCACCATTGCCTCTGGCCATCCTCAGAGTTGGGGTGGTGTGTCTCTGAGATTAGATCCCTGAGATTAGACATCCTCAGAGTTGGGGTGGTGTGTCTCTGAGATTAGATCCCTGGGGGATCACTCTATTGTTGCTGGACCTTTGTAGGGAGTGACAATGTGTAGCTCTTCTCGGGCTGACCCAGCCAGGGAGTTCTGGTTCTGGGAGCAGCTCCGGAGTGTGACACTCCCAGATCCAGCAACAGGTGGGGGTGGTGCTCACGGTTCTGGGAGTGCCTGGCACCCAGTGACTTTGGCACAGAGGGCCCAAGGCTCCAGCAGTCTCTGGCCAGGAGAAGGGCTTTGTGCAGAGGCAGTGAGAGTTCCTGAGGGCACACGGCTACCAGAGTACCTGGGCAGATGAGCGGGCAGGTGTGAATGCAGGGAGGGTACAGGAGGGAGGATCCCAGGTTTTGTGGCTCCCAGAGTTCCTGGTCAGGGCATGGGCCAGCCGGTGGGTGGGGTAGCAGTCCCAGCACAGCTCCTACTGGGGTCAGGCAGGTGCAGCTCTTACTGAGGAGAGGGTGCCCATCATGGTCCGGCGCAACTCTTCCAGAGGTCTGGGAGGGTGCAGATTGCGGTTTCTGGCGCAGCTCTTCTTGTGGTGGGAGGGTGCCAATCATGGGTCCCTGCACAGCTCTTCTGGAGGTCTGGGAGGGTGCCCATCACAGTCTAGAGCACCTCTTCCAGAGGTGGGAGGGTGCTGATCATGGTCACAGCTCAGCTCTTCCCACAAGTTTTCTTCTTTGCTACTAAGATTTTTGTGTATGCTTCATGTGCTCTTGAAAACCATGTATCTTCTTTCATCAGAAATCATGGTTCAATTTACATTTATATGATCTGCCTTATTGATTATATTGTTTAGGTCTTATGCATCTTAATTTTTGCCTCACTGGCATTGTCTTGGACTAGGAAAAGAATGTTAAGATCTCTTGTTATTAGTGTATTTCTGACTATTTCTTCTTGAGTTTCATGTAGTTGCTGCTTTATTAAAGTGATTGATGTGCTGTTAGGTGCATACCTATTAATAATTGTTGTATATTCATATAACATTGTAACACAAGTGTCCTTTTCTTCCTTCATTAATTTTTTCTTGATTCTACCTTTTTTGATGAAGATGCAATGCTTGCTTTCTTTTATATTATATTTAAATTTGCCTCATTTTATTATGCCTTTATTTTTAATGTTCCTGAATCTTTTTAAGTGAGTCTCTTATATATAGTATACGGCTGAATTTTTCTTTTCTTTTTTTTTTTTTTTTTCATTTTATTTTATTTATTTATTTATTTTTTTATTGTGGAGAAGGGGCAGGGAAAGACGGCAGGGGAAGAGGTGAGTGACAGGGTCGGGCCAGTGGCATGGTACCACATTGGCTGTATCTAGGTAGAGGCAGTTTCAAGCCGGGTCTTGCTGAGTCGTTGCTACGCGGAAGTAGCTCGATGGATTAAATCTCACTTTCTACATTGATTTTTGGAAATGATAATAAAAATAAGCAGACCTGTTTTCAAATTTTGAAAGCAAACATCTGCGGTAGTTTTGAGTTGTTGGTGACCCTGTCAACATCTTGTTTCTAAAGACTCACGTTTAAAAGATTTGATCCTGCTGTAAAACAGCTGAAAGATGCCTCCCTGTGTTTCTATTTCAAATTCAGGCAATTTCGGTAGGGCACACGTCCAAAAACTTTGAGAAAGTAGACTCCAATTTACCCCCAACTTTTCCTTTTGCTCATCCTTCCCTAAATGTTCTGTAAGCTCAAATAGAAATTGCACTTTTTTTTTATTTTTTTGCATGAAAACATAAGTATTCTTTATGATCTTTTGCCTTAAAGAATGGCCAATGTCACTTATTATCTCACCAAGGCAACTCTTAGACTCACAGCTGCAAATATACACTAAGCTCCAGTTGATAGCAAAATAGGGGAGAATTTGGAAGATTTTGGAGAACATTAATATTTACAATAGTGTTAAGAGATTGTTCCAAATTGTGCTCAGTCACGTAATAGAACAATTTGGTGAAATTACTTAACCATCCCCTACCTGCCTCTGGTGAGGGAGGCTGCTCTTTCCTTCCTGCTATGTCATTCCTCTGCCCTCATGGGCTGACTTCCATCCCATCCCTCTGCTGAAATTGGTTCACTGAAGGCAGCTTATGACTCTGTCTTGCGTTCTCATCCTCCTCTCTGAAAGCTTTGATCACTGCCTTTGAAAAAGCTCTCTTCTTCATTCCTATAACACTACCAGCTCACCGTTGGCTCCTGTTGTGTCTCAAAGCCTGCTGCTGCATTTTGGGACTTTTTGTGAAATATAGCAAAAGATTCAGAAGGGTTGGCCTATGGCATGTGACCTGGGCTGAGTTAGAACACAGGCAGGGGGCCAGGGCAGAGAGACAGTGACACCCAGGTGAAGGAGTGAGGAAGTATGTAATATGTGACCAGGGGACAGGGTAACAGATAGGCACTGGGCTCTCAGGAGACCCACCATGGAGGCTCAGCGGCCTGGTGGGAGCCACTGTACCCAGGAAGCTGGATGCAGCTGTGGGGAGTCCTCCCAGTACTGAGCACCTCCTCGTGTGTGTCCTTCTCTTTCACTGACCTGTCTATTCAGAGCATGGCCAGGTATGGTCCTGTACCTGAACCTGATGAGCAGCCAGCAAGAATCACTATTAAAAATATGTTTTAATTTCTGTGAACCTATACTTTTGTAAATTTCCATTAAAAATGAAGTACCAGAAAAGTGACATTAAAAACTCAAATATAAAATCAAACCTTAACTTTTAATTATTAGATTCCTTTAATATAAAAGTATCAGTCAATTTGGGGCAGCACCTGTGGCTCAAAGGGGTAGGGCACTGGCCCCATATGCCAGAGGTGGTAGGTTCAAATCCAGCCCCAACCAAAAACTGCAAAAAACCCCCAAAACTGTATGTGTATATCAGTCAATTTGCTGGCAAACCATCGAAATAATCTCCATTTCTGGACTTTTCTCTGTAAGCCAGTAGCAAAGAGCTTGTGGATGAGCATAGCTCTATTAAGGAGTAGCTTCTTGGGCCCTGCCCCTGCCTTGGGGTCTTTGGGTATGGTGACATAACATTTTTTTAAAATTTCAGAATGTTAGGGGGTACAGATGTTTTGTTTACATACTTTGTCTCTGTACAGATAGAGTCAAAGTTGTACATGTACGTGTGCCTTTCACCCAGGTTGTGCACTGTACCCAATAGATATGAATCTACTGACATTTAAACACGCTCACTTGGTGATGAGAGCAGTGATTGACAGCACCAGGTTGGACTTCAGTCTCTTCAATCACCCCTATAGGTGTGAATCTACCAACATTTTAATGAACTCACTTGGTGTCGAGAGCAGGGACTGAGATGAGAGACCCACGGCGCCAGGTTGAACTTCAGTCTCTGCTTGTACCCCACATCCAGTCACTGCCAGACTTGCTGTCTCTGCTTCTCCCTTGGCCCTTCCTCCTCCCACCCGCCAGCTTCCCTAGACCAGGTCTTCACGACCATTGGCCCTGACTTTCACGCTGGTCTCCCTGCTGTTCACAGTTCCCTGCATTCCTGTGGGCAGATGTGCGCCACTGACCTTCCTCCTGCACCTTCATTGGCTCCTCATGGCCCACAACACTCAGCTGAAAGCCTCTGATTTCAGCCCCCATTTGATTTCCTCTCCTCCCCTCATCTTTCATTCTCTGGTCAGCAGATTCGGCTCCATGATTTTGCCCATTTCCCTTGCAAAACTGCCCGTTTCTGTGTTCTCAGTTCTGTCTGTTCTTTAAACCCCAGCTCAACTGCCACCTCATCAGGAAAGCCTTTCTGAGAGCCGCTTATCCACATCTATGACTCTTGGGCAGAACGTTGGGGCCAAATGACAGGAGACTGACTCTAGCGCACAACGCCACAGAGCAGCGTTCTAATTTCGAATGCCTGTTCTCAAGGGAGCTCCATGTGGCTGAAGAGAAGGAATTGGGAGCCTTGAGCGCCTGTGTTGGCTCTGCCACCCCCCCGCTATGTGACTTTGGCCAAATCACCTTCACCACTGACTTATCTGATTCCTGCCCTTCATTCACCTTTGAGATGTCCCCCATCCTGCAAGTACCAAGTGTGGCATCTTTCTTTAGTTGATATTCAATGAATGCATATTCAATGAAAGCAGGTCAGTTTCTCTAAGGTAAAGTTGGTGCATGCCATCTTACTTTTTTCTGTCATTACTAATAAAATTAAACCTTTGGATGAGTGGATTATGAACTATGAAGCATCAGGTGTAGGTGCTTACTAAGTTATATATGTAGCAGTGGTTATAAAAAGAGAAGTTGCCTTCTCCTGACAGGGTTTGTGTTCTGTAACTTTCTAGATGGTTTTGAAAAAAGGCCTCAGTAAGCAGGAATATTATTTTCCTTCTATCAGATGTCATTATGACTTTAATAATTATGAATAGGAGTCAGAAAGAAGTGTTGCCGAGTCTAAATCTAAATTTCCTGATTGCACCAGGCAAAAAGCTCCCAGGAGCAGGCACCACTCCTTCTGCAGGTGCAGATGCAAAATACTTATCTTGTCAGCTTCCACTTTAGGCTCCCTAGCTTGGCATACATTGTGAAGGTGTTAGACATTCTGTTTACATAAGAGCTGAGGGGTGACATAATGTCTATTGAAGCAAAGTCACTTAGCTCCCCACTAGGCAACAGGGAACATTTAAAAACTGAAAACAGATCAAAGCCATGGACAGGGTTGAGATACCTTTACTCAGGGGGCGGGTGGTCTCTTGGTTAGTTGCCCGAAACAGACGTGCATTATTGCCTCACTCTATTTCAAAAGCTTTGGTGAAATGAATTGGGCAGAATTAAACTCTAAGCAGCCAATACTGAGAGCCTGCTTAAATGAGCAAAGTACGTCCAAATAGGTTGGAAAAAATGTCGAATCAGAGTAAGCACATACAAGATGTGATGTTTCTCTTTTTATAGACTGGTATAAATGTTGTTTAAAATCTTCAGTACTTAAATTATGTATAATGAGACAGGTAGGTCCTGAAACAGACCTTTTCCCACCTTCTTATTCCATTTAAATGTTCTCCCTACCAGAGTATACAAGACATAACCACTTTCGAGTGAGATGGAGTTAACATAGGCCACAGAAATGGCAAATTCCGATGTTTTCACATTTTGTCTGATGAAGTTCAAGGATATAGCCAGAGGAAATATAAACATGATTTCATATTTCTGTATTTATAAGTCCTATCAAGTGATAATTTTGTGTAGTTTATACTTCTAAAATACATGTCGATAGAGAGGAAGGTACGTCATACAGCATACACGTAGTATTCCTTTTTTACCCTGGCCCAAATAAGCAGTTTATTGTTATGTTATTTTATTTGGGGGGGGGGGGCGCTGTGTTTATTTAGAACAAGTAACAGTGTGTAATGTTGCATTGCTCAGGATTTATGAGGTTAATGAGTCTTGGCTATTTGAAATATCTGTGCCTCTTTTTCCATGGGCTGCTCTTGTTAGAACCATTTATCTGCAGAGTGCACTCTAAGTAGGGCGATTCTCCCTCAGTGTTCAGATGACATCAGATGCTGCTCTTTTCTGAAGCACATGGATCGGGCATTTCTTTGACTTCTTGTTGACCCAGAGGACTTTGTTTTTGGGCCAGTATAAAGGCTTGCTCATTCTCATGCACGCACACGTTTATATTTGTGTGGCCCTTCTGGTGCTTGAAGCCTGGCTCCCTGGAAGCTGAACTCAGAATCGAAGCTTCTCCTGAGGTGCCACCTAGCATCGCTAACCCCAGAGACTACCGGGATAGCCTTGTTAACGCTATGAAAATAAAATATGTCACCAAAACATTTCACTGAGATGAGGAATTTGTTTCCATGATTCTGTAAGGTCAGCTATAGTACATGCTTTTTCCTACTGGGCAGCAAACATGTTTTACCAAGCTCTTACCTAAGTGCTTTTTTGTTTACAATTCCACAATGAATTCCTGGATTCCTTCTTGTTGATGCCTGCAAATATTGTCGATTTACTTCTGCAGCTTTTTGAGGCAGCAAATTCCAAGTTGTGATGCGTCCTTTTAACTTTTTCCAACATTTTATTGTGAAATTTTCAAGTGTACAGAAAAACGGGAAGATCTTAACGGCAAATATCTGTATACCCTCCACTTAGATTCTACAATGAACCATTTCCTGTGTCAGCATTAGCGTCAGTCTGTTCTTGTTACTCATCCCTTCACCTATTCAATATCCATCTTTTTTTTTTTTTTTATCATGTATTGCAGAGGCTAGTGGCAGATATCAGTAGACTATCTTTTAAATAATTGTGGCTGTACGTCATTAAAGTTCAATCTTTACAGTTTTTTTTTAGGTAAAATTTCTATAAAATGAAATGTACCATGTGATGAATTTTGATGAATGCATATACCTGTGTAACCCAAACCCCTGTCAAGATATAGAACATTACTAGACTCAAAAAGTCCCTTGAGGCTGTTTGTTGTCTGTCCTGGGTATGGGTAATGCAGGGATGACCTAGAATTTAGAATTGTTTCTCTCTGTGTCTCTCCTTTCTGAGGTCCCTTTCCTTTCTGGGATGTCCCAAATCTGTCCTCTGGTTCTCCCAAGCGGAAAGACTGTGGGTTTCCTGTTGGCATTCCTGATGGGCCACACGGCCACACGCTGGGCCCTGCCTTCAAGCTAAAAGTCATAAAATTGTAAATGTGTACCCCATGCTGTTTCCTCCAATATCCAGAATGTGACTGGTTTTGGTCATTTTTCAGAGCCTTCAGGTAGTTCCATGGTTTTTACAAAAAACAAACAAAAAAAAATTTTTTTTTTTAAACCACAGTTTATGTTTTTTAATTGTGGAAAGATCAGTCCAATAAACTCTTATTGACCATTACCAGAAAAGGAACCTTGTTTTAACAGCTTTTGTGTGTAGAATGCAAAAAAGATCTAGTTAGGTCTTTTTTAGGTTTGGTCTTATTACCACATTGTGTTACATTCTGGAAGATATGATGGCAGTGCATCTCTAGCCAAATGGCATCTGACGACTGGTTAATATATCTTGAAGAAATGGTTTCCTAAACTCAGGGAGCGTCTTCAGTATTCGATGTGACAGGTTTAATTTGGTTGTCTGGTGTTTCCTGAGCCTTTCAAAGCACCAGGGCAGGCACAGGCTGCATTAGGGAGGAGCAAGGTGAGGGTGCAGACGGCAGTGAGCTGTGGCTGCTGGCTAGAGCGGTGGTGCTCAACCTTCCTAATGCCGTGCGGCCCTTTAATACAGTTCCTGTGGGTCGCAGTCCACCGGTTGAGGACCACTGGGCTAGAGAGAAGGAGGCAGACACATGAACAGCTGACCTTGACCCCAGATGGAGTATAATACTATCTATGATAGATGTAAAAATAGAATATATGGCAGCACCAAGGAAGGTGTGATTAATTTCTGGGGGCACATGACATTCAGGCTGAGTGTGGAAAGAAAAGTTGGATTTCCGCTGGGAGATATGGGAGGCAACGGCTTCCTGTCTGAGGAACTCATCCGGGATGATGTCAATGATGTTTTGGGAATGGCAAGAAGTCTCAGGTGCCTGATGGCAGCAGGCAACTCAACTGGGAAAAGTTGGAAAGGTAGGCTGAGAACAGACAGTGAGGGATAGCAAAGCAAGTCTGCAGAGTGTGAACCTTATTTTAGGCAGTGAGGAACTATTTATGACTTTTCAGTAAGACTATGGAATGACCAATGTGTGCTTTGGGGGGATATTTCTGGCAGCAGTGTGGAGGAGGCTGGGAATGGGGAGACAAGCTAGGACATTTTTGCAATTGTCTAGGCAAACCTACATTTAATCAGTACTTGCAGCATTTGAGGGTCTTTTTGAAATTTTAAAATAGTTTGCATTTTTCCTTTCCTGCAGTTAAATTTAGAATGTTTAATCAAGAGAGGAAATTAGGTGACAAATTCATGAATAGCACTCAAGAGATTATAACTTGTGGAAAAAGTACTAGTTCCAGTAACTAAAATCTGAAAGTTATGATTTAAATAGACATTTAAATAGACTTAACCTGGTCCTTCTGAAATGCTTTCCCTCATTTCTCCTTATAATTAAAAACACACATTTGTGAGCTGGTTGCTTAGAATTAGGAGTGTCATCTGCACTCAAGGTGTAAAGAATATTCCCATCTTTGAAGATAATTGGCCCACAAGGACACTTCATCAGTGACATGAGCCTCATTCACAGGCTGCTTAGCCAAATGAATTGACTAGATTGAAATTCACCTTCATCTTTTCACCTGATTTTTCTCGACTTTTCTGCCAGCCCACACCTGTTCTGGGTAGCATGAAAGATAGGTGATCATCTCTTAGATCATCTCTTAGACTGGGAAGTAGCCAGTGCTGATTTAAACAGGTAACACAATCTTTTCCTTTATACCTCCTGGATTAATCACCTGAGGACTTACTCCTAAGAAAATTTCATTGACAGAGTGTGATTCTCAAACTTCATTATCTGGGTACACAAAAATCAAGGACAAAAATGGGCATGAATGGTAGTTTAGAGAAGTTTAGACATTCAATGTCAGCATTTACCACAGGCAGGATTCCTGCCACAGGGTCTTTGCCCTCAAGTGTCATGTCTATCATATGTGTTACTTTGTATGGCAAAATGGAATTACTCTTGCTAAGCAGCTGACCTTATAATAAAGAGGTTATCCTGGAATATTAATCACATGGATTCTAAAAATCAGAAGAGACAGGCAGCCCACATAAGAGGAAAACTCAAATCTATTCAAGGTGGTGGGAGTGGACAAGGGAGTGGAGAGAGGGAAAGAGTGAGGGGAAGGAGAGTGCTTCCACTTAATGGGCACAATATTAGGGTCTGTGGCACACCTCTTGGGTGTGGGACGCAAATATAAAAGGACTCAAATGCAAATATTGTAACCTAGTTCTTTGTACACTCAAATTAACCTGAAACAAAAATAAAAAAAATATATATTTTACATATATATATAAAAAAAAAAATATATATATATATATATATGGAAGGCAGAATAGTCAGAGAGATTTGGTTGAAGAAGAGGCAAGAGAAACTCAAGGCTTAAGTCTTTGAAGATGGAGGAAGGGCCCTCAGGCTAAGAAATACAGTGGCTTCTAGAAGCTGGGAATGGCCCTGAGTTGAGCTGAGCGCTAGCAAAGAAACTAGACGCACAGTCTTGCAACCGCAAGGAATTGAATTCTGCCAACAACTTAAATGAGCAAGGAAATAGATCTTCCCCTGTAGCCTTCAGAAAAGAAGGCAGTCCCACAGACACTTTAATGTTAGCCCAGTGAGATCCCTGTTGGACTTCTAACCTACAGGAGTGTGAGAGAATAAATCTGTGTTGTTTTAAGCTGCTAAGTTTATGGAACCTTTCCCACTCTTAGAGGAAATGAATGGGGAACCTTTTCATGTTGGAAGGCTGCATTAATTTAGCTGTAATCAAATAAGGCCACAGTCAAGAAACTTCAATTAGATATACTTAAAAATGAACATTATTTTGAAACATCTATTTACTATGTACTTAACTTCAAAAAGTGAAAATTATTTATTAATTTTAAAGGCAACTAACCAGCTAGTGATTTTTTTTGTGTCTGCTTTTTTGTTGGAAAGATTTACATATTTGGTGGCAGCACAAAGGTCTGCAGTTTCAGCTGATCCTCTAGATGGATAACAGCCATTTATGCCTTTACAGGCATCTTGAGTTGCATGAGGTAGGAGAATGCAGATTTATAGTAATAAGAAGTTGAAAAGCAAGAAAGTTTTCCCATATTTCAGTTGTATCTTTCTTAGTATCAAATGATGACTTTAAAATGTCATCTACTGTTTTAGTCATCATAATCAGGCAAGAAAAGGTGATCAAGGGTATCCAAATAGGAACAGAGGAGATCAAACTTTCACTCTTTGTAGATGATATGATTGTATATCTGGAAAACCCCAGGGATTCAACTACAAACCTCTTAGAAGTAATCAAGGAATACAACAATGTCTCAGGTTACAAAATCAATACTCACAAATCTGTAGCTTTTATATATACCAACAATAGTCAAGCTGAAAAAATAGTCAAGGACTCTATTCCATTCACAGTAGTGCTGAAGAAGATGAAGTATTTGGGAGTTTACCTAACAAAGGACATGAAAGATCTTTATAAAGAGATCTATGAAACTCTGAGAAAAGAAATAGCTGAAGATGTTAACAAATGGAAAAACATACCATGCTCATGACTGGGAAGAATCAACATTGTTAAAATGTCCATACTACACAAAGCAATATATCAGTTTTAATGCAATCCTTATTAAAGCACCACTGTCATACTTTAAAGACCTCAAAAAAATAATACTTCACTTTATATGGAATCAGAAAAAACTGTGATTAGCCAAGACATTACTCAGAAATAAAAACAAAGCAGGAGGAATCATGCAACCAGACCTCAGACTATACTATAAATCAATAGTGATCAAAACAGCATGGTACTGGCACAAAAACAGAGAGGTAGATGTATGGAACAGAATAGAGAACCAAGATATGAATGCAGCTACTTATTGTCATTTGATCTTTGATAAGCCAGTGAAGAACATTGAGTAGGGAAAAGATTAAGAAATGGTGCTGGGTGAACTGGCTGGCGACCTGTAGAAGAGGTCTGCACCCATACTTTTTCACCATTAACAAAGATAGACTCTCACTGGATAAAAGAGTTAAACTCAAGACATGAAACTATAAAAATACTAGAAGAAAGTGAAGGGAAAACACTTGAAGAAATCGGCCTGGGAGAATATTTTGTGAGGAGGACCCCCTGGGCAATTGAAGCAACACCAAAAATCCATTACTAGGATCTGATCAAAATAAAAAGCTTTTGTGCAGCCAAAAACACAGTAAGTAAAGCAAGCAGGCAATCCTCAGAATGGGAGAAGATATTTGCTGGTTATGTCTCTGACAAAGATTTAATAACCAGAATCCATAGAAAACTCAAACGTATTAGCAAGAAAAGAACAAGTGATCCCATCTCAGTGTGGGCAAGGAACTTGAATAGAAACTTTTCTGAAGAAGACAGGCACATGGCCTACAGACACATGAAAAAATGCTCATAATTCTTAATCATCAGAGAAATGCAAATCAAAACCACTTTGAGATATCATCTGACTCCAGTAAGATTAGCCCACATCACAAAATCCCAAAACCATAGATGTTGGCATGGATGTGGAGAAAAGGGAACACTTCTGCACTGCTGATGGGAATGCAAACTAATACATTCCTTTTGGAAAGATGTTTGGAGATCACTTAGGGATCTAAAAATAGACCTGTTATTCGATCCTACACTAGTCCTAGAGGACTGCTAGATATATACCCAGATGATCAAAAATTATTTTATAACAAAGACACTAGTCCCAGAATGTTTATTGCAGCCCAATTCCTAATCGCCAAGACATGGAAACAGCCCAAGTGCCCATCGACCCATGAATGGATTAACAAATTATGGTATATGTACACCATGGAATACTATGCAGCCTTAAAAAAGATGAAGATGAAGACTTTACCTCTTTTATGTTTACACGGATGGAGCTGGAACATGTTATTCTTAGCAAAATATCTCAAGAATGGAAGAAAAAGTATCCAATGTACTCAGCCCTACTAAGAAATCAATTTTTTTTTTTTTTTTTTTTGCAGTTTTTGGCCAGGGCTGGGTTTGAACCCACCACCTCTGGCATATGGGGCTGGCAGCTGGTGGAGCCACAGGCACCACCTACTATGAAACCAATTTATAAGCACCCACACTTCCATATGAATGCTATAACCCAACTACAGCCCAAGATGAAGGAAAAAGAGAAGGAGGAGGGGCAGGTGGGAAGGAGTAAGGATGGGTGGAGGGAGGGTGATTGGTGGGACCATATCTATGGTGCATTTTACAAGGGTATATGTTAAATCTACTAAGTGTAGAATATAAATATCTTAACATAATAACTAAGAAAATGTGGTGAAGGCTATGTTAACCAGTTTGATGAAAGTATTTCAAATTGTATATAAAACTAGCACATTGTACCCCATAATTGTATTAATGTACACAGCTATGATTTAATAAAAAAATTGGAAAAAAAATGTCATCTACTGAGAGCTCAATCAGTTTATTAGGTGCTCTGGTGATATCAACTAGGTGAGGCTGAAATGCTAATTTGAGTGTGATATCATGATTCTCAAAATCTGTGAACTTGCATTGTATTCTGAAAATAATAGATCTATAACAGCTGCATATTTTTCAGAAGATTTTTGTGTATCATGCAGCTCATTAATGACCTTTGCTAACAGGGGAAAGTGTTCAACCAAAATTTCCTTTTGAAGAAGAAAACGTTTGAAAATAGCTTTTTTTCTAAATGCTTGGATTTTTTTTTTTTTTTTTTTTTTTGCCACATAGCATATATAGACTTAGTTTTGCCTTGCAAAGAAATATTTAAGTCATTTTGATTTGACATATCACACAGAAATGCTGCATTTCTGTAGAAATAATTCACTTGCTGATTCTGTTCTTTATAAATTTTAACTATCTGTTCTTGCAGAGATAAAATTTTGACTAACACCTGTTTCTGTGATAGCCAACACACTTTAGAATGATATGGCAGATCCATACTGAATACCTTATGGTTCAATTTTAGCATGTTAGGAAACTGATGATGCCATGTCGTCTTTGCAAATTATCGTTAACAATATTTATAACACAGAAATTTGGCTGATGTAAGATACAATGAAAAGAAAGGAGAGCATCTGGATTTGTTAATACATTTTTTAAATCTGTGCAATAAACCCTTCATGTTTTCCTGTCACGGAAGGTGTACCATCTCTACATACACTCTCTAAATTTACCACATTTGGTCCAATTTCACGACATTTATCTTGAAAGTTGTTGAAGGTATCTATTCCCCATGTTCTGTTTCTGAGAGTGCCCAAAGCAAGTAACTCTTCAGAGTAGAGAAAATATGTTATGACCTGGATAAAGTATAAAACCTGCACCAAGTCAGTAGTATCGGTTGACTCATCCAAAGCAATTGAATAATATATACAGTATTTTCCTTTTGAAAGGCTGCATGGAGTTGTTCTGTTAAGTTGAAGGCTAATTCATACTTGCTAATCAATTATGGCTCTCCTTGAAAGAAGCAGTTTGTACTTTGAAACATTATCAGGGGTTAAGCACCCTAGAACTTCCACAGTGCATTTTTTCACAATTTCTACATCACTGAATGGCTTCCCCCTTTTCCCTGAGTATATAAGCTACTCTATAAGTGGCTTCAGTGGCATTACTTCTAGGTCTCATTGCTACTTAAAGGAATTATCTTTGCTTTTGCTTCTTATCTTTTAATTTCTTCAATACAACCTTACATGAATCTCCCTCTGACTTACAATACTTATGGTCCTTATTAGTGTATAATGCTAATGAGCACTGAATTTTTTTAATGTTGACACTGTAGAATCACAAAGCAAGAAATCTTCTTATCTTAAGCAGAAACAAGATAATATTGCCATTCCCAGTCTTCATTAAATAATCTGTTTTCTTCCTTTAGTATTCTCTTGGCCTTCTTTGACTATGATGGGTTGTTAAGTAGATATAGTTAAAAAAATGCTGTTGAGCTATGCGACTATTCACAAATTACACTTCAACAGAAACACAGTGCACTGTTGTCAAAAGCTGGTAACAGACTGGCATACTCAACCCCCATAAACTCTCACCAACCAGGTTCATGTGGTAGTGGCACCAGCTAGGTGGGAGAAGTTAGAACTCAAACACGATCGTGGCAACTGTCAATTTAGCGCTTATGACTTACTAATGTTCTCATTGTGCTGGTCAGTCTGGGAGGGTGATTTTGTTGAAACTTATTTTAAGGATGTTCATTTTATTTTTTTATTTTTTAAAATTAAATCATAGCTGTGTACATTAGTGCAATCAAGGGGTACAATGTGCTGGTTTAATGTAGAATCTGAAATATTTTCATCAAACTGTTTAATATAGCCTTCATGGCATTTTCTTAGTTACTGCATGAAGACATTTGTATTCTGCATTTAGTAAGTTTTGCCTGTACCCATTCTAAGATGCACTGTAGGTGTGGCCCCACCAGTTACCCTCCCTCTACTCCAGCCTCCCCCCTCCCCTCCCCTCCCTTGGCCCTTTCCCCATATTCTTGTGCTATAGTTGGGTTATACCCTTCATATGAAAGCTATAAATTAGCTTCATAGTAGGGCTGAGTACATTGGATACTTTTTCTTCCCTTCTTGAGATACTTTGCTAAGAAGAATATGTTCTAGCTCCATCCATGTAAGCATGAAAGAGGTAAAGTTTCCATCTTTCTTTAAGGCTGCATAATATTCCATGGTATACATGTACCACAATTTATTAATCCATTCCGAGGTCAATGGGCACTTGGGCTTCTTCCATGACTTAGCAATTATGAATTGGGCTGCAGTAAACATTCTAGTACAGATGTCTTTGTTATAATGTGATTTTTGGTCTTCTGGGTATAAACCTAGTAAAGGAATTATAGTATCAAATGGCAGGTCTATTTTTAGATATCTAAGTATTCTCCAAACATTTTTCCAAAAGGAATGTATTAGTGTGTATTCCCAC
>CAUYPK010054422.1:0-14990 GCA_963574355.1 Loris lydekkerianus | reverse complement strand
ACTAGGGTGCCACAGCATTCTCCTGCCATGCATAAAACTATATAAAACTGTATATATTCTCTACCTGCAATTCTGCGTTCCCAGCACTCCCCTCCACTCTCACTCTGAGGTCTGGAGGCCTGTCACCCAGGAGTCCAGATTCTTGGGTGATTGCTTGAGGAGTGTGGATAGGGCCTAGACTGCAGCTGGTCAGTGCTGATTCTGCAGCAAGGGAGTGAGGAGAGGACGGTCAGCTGAGAGGGAACCACACCGGAGCAGCGCTGCCCCAAGGTGCAGAGCAGCAGCCATTTTTGGCAACAATAGGGCTTACTCCTGAATATTCTGAAGCCACACCCCCATCTTCCTGGGCAATCAGAAGAGGCCGGGCATCTTCTCAGATAGCAACCACTGCAGAACAGATCTGGGACGGAAACAAAGGCCCTGTGAGGAAAGGGTTTGCCTGAGGCAGTACCGGCCTGGATGGAGCGCAGGGACTAGAAACACATGCGCAGAGCTGTGAAATTCCAAGGGCAGGGCTGACCCAGAGGACTGCTTTACTGAGCCTAAGATGCACCCGCCACTCAGGAGATCATCAGCCTATAGACAAAGGAAGGCAGGAGGCTAGAACTGACAGCTAACAGAATACAAACCTGCAGGAGCAAAGACAGGGCCTGAGGCACAGGCTCTGGGAACTCAAAACAGCTTCCCTTCTGCAGGGGAATTTAGCAGGGACAGAAACAAATTCCACAAAGTTGTTCTATTCTGTTCTGTCAGTAACATCAATCAGGGGAGAGGCTGGAACTGAGTAAACACCCCCCAGCCTCCATCAAGCACCCAAGGTTGTCAGGACTCACCACCCCCTGCTGGATAGAGGCAGATAACAGTGGCCTGGCTGAGCAGATATAGATTTCCTTGTGATTCAGGCAGGTGCAAACCCCTTGAGTATCTGTTCACTAGAGGCAACTGGGTCACAGCCCTGTGGGGCTATCAGTGACTGGGTGTGACAGAGGTGCAAGGTGGGGAAGGAGGCATCAACCTTCCAAGATTAGTCTATTTGCTGGGTGGGTCCTCCTGACTTCACAGAGCACCAGAGCAAGTCATCTGAGTTGTCACCAGACCCCTGTGATCCAGTTGCCTGAGACATTTTAAACTCTCCCACCTGAGACAGCCGATAACTGAGACAATTGATTTGGACCTTTTGAACTGAGCCAATCACCCAAGGACTATTCTAGTAATGCCCTGGGTGTGTGGTTGTAGGAAGGTTTGATTTTCCTTTTCCAATTGTTTCCTGTGGGGGGTGGGGTGACTTAATTGATGGTATTTCTCCACAGTGGAGACTTCAACCCAGAGTAACTGTTTCACTGGGATTGAACAAAGACCAGCTGAAAACAAGACAGAGCCACTTAGCCCCATCATACCAAACAGGTCCCCAGTTTCTCAGGCCATAGCACTCTATGGGTCCTCGAAAAAGCTCCAGGGGAAAAATAAAATGGTGTAAAACAATCATGGAGTGGAATCAGAGGAAAAACTCAGGTAACATGAATAACCAGAATAGATCAACCACCCAAAGGAAAGATATGGCAGATGTAACTGAAGATCCCATTCATAAACAGCTGGCCGAGATGTCAGAAATTGATTCAGAATTTGGATTGCAAACAAGATTAATGGAATGGAGGAAAATATAGAATTAGAAATTTCAGGAGCAATTCAAAAGTGGGAATTAGAAATTTGAGGAGAAATTCAAAAGTTGTCTCAATAATTTAACGAATTTAAAGACAAAACAACTAAAGATTTTGACGCACTGAAGCAAGAATTTGCAGCTCTCAAAGATCTGAAAAATACAGTAGAATCCCTCAGTAACAGAGTAGAGCAAGCAGAAGAATGGATTTATGACATTGAAGACAAAGCCTTTGAACACTTTCAAATTCTCAAAGAGGAAGAGAAATGGAGACCAAAAATGAATCATTCTCTCAGAGAGCTCTGGGATAGTTTGAAGAAGGCTAATATCTGCCTCATTGAAATCCCTAATAGTGATGAAGTGGCCTCACAAGGCACAGAAGCCCTTCTCCATGAAATTATGAAAGAGAAATTTCCAGACATGCCAAGAGACACTGAAATTCAGACAGCAGACAGCTTCAAAACCCCAGCACAACTCAATCCAAATAAGACAACCCCCAGGCATATCATAATTAATTTCACTAAAATTAATATAAAGGAGAAAATTCTGAAAGCACCCAGAAGTAAGAAATTGATTACCTACAAAGGGAAGAATATTAGAATGACTTCAGATCTCTCTGCTGAAACTTTTCAAGCCAGAAGAGGGTGGTCATCGACTTTTAATCTCCTAAAGCAAAATAACTTTCAACCCTGGATTGTGTACCCAGCTAAACTGAGTTACATTTATGATGGAGAAATTAAATACTTTAATGACATTCATATGCTGAAGAAATTTGCCATAACCAAACCAGCTCTTCAGGATATTCTCAGACCTATCCTCCATAATGACCAGCCCAATCCTCTGCCACAAAAGTAAACTCACTCAGAAACTTTTGATCAAACTCCAACTTCCACAGTGGTGAAAGGATTAAAAATGTCACTGGACTTTCAAAAAACTAAATACCCCAAATTTTACCAGACTTATCAATATTCTCCATTAATGTGAATGGCTTAAACTGTCCTCTAAAGAAGCACACAGGTTAGCTGACTGGATACGAAAACTGAGGCCAGATATTTGCTGAATACAAGAGTCACATCTTACCTTAAAAGATAAATATAGACTGAGGGCGAAAGAATAGTCATCCATATTTCACGCAAATGGCAATAAGAAAAAAGCAGGTGTTGCAATTTTATTTGCAGACACAATAGGCTTTAAACCAACAAAAGTAAGGATGGATAAGAATGGTCACTTCATATTTGTTAAGGGTAATACTAAATATGATGAGATTTAAATGATTAATATTTATGCACTCAACCAAAATGCGCATCAATTTATAAGAGAAACTCTAACAGACCTGAGCAACTTGAGTTCCTCCAGCTCCATAATAGTCAGAGATTTCAACACTCCTTTGGCAGTGTTGGGTAGACCCTCCAATAAGAAGCTGAGCAAAGAAATTTTAGATTTAAACCTAACCATCCAACATTTGGATTTGGTAGAAATCTACAGAACATTTCATCCCAACAAAACTGAATGCATCAGTTTTGCATACTTCTCATCAGCCCATGGAACATACTCAAAAATTGATCACATCTTAGGTCACAAGTCTAACCTCAGTAATTTAAAGGAATAGAAATTATTCCTTGCATTTTCTTGAACCACCATGGAATAAAAGTTGAACTCAGTAACAACAGGAATCTGCATACTCATATAAAAACATGGAAGTTAGGAAACCTTATACTGAATAATAGCTGGGTCAGTGATGAGATTAAGAAGGAAATTGCCAAATTTTTCAATCAAAACAACAATGAAGACATGAATTATTAGAACCTCTGGAATACCGCAAAGACAGTCCAAAGAGGGAAATTTATAGCACTGCAAACCTTCCTCAAGAGAACGGAAAGTGAGGAATTTAACAACTTAATAGGACATCTCAAGCAACTGGAAAAGGAAGAACATTCCAACACCTAAACCCAGAAGAAGAAAAGAAATACCCAAAATTATTGCAGAATTAAATGAAATTGAAAACAAAAGAGTTACACAACAGATCAATAAATCAAAAAGTTGGTTTTTTAAAAAGGTCAATAAAATAGATAAACCTTTGGCTAACCTAACCAGAAGAAAAAGAGTAAAATCTCTAATCTCATCAATCAGAATAACAAAGGCAAAATAACAACAGATTCCTCAGAAATTCAAAAAATCCATAATGAATATTACAAGAAACATTATTCTCAGAAATATGAAAATCTGAAGGAAATTGACGAATACTTGGAAGCACGTCACCTTCCAAGACTTAGCCAGAATCAAGTGGAAATGTTGAACAGGCCAATATCAAGTTCTGAAATAGCATCAACCATACAAAATCTCCCTCAAAAGAAAAGACCGGGACCAGATGGCTTCACTTCAGAATTCTGCCAAACCTTTAAAGAGGAACTAGTACCTATATTACTCAACCTGTTCCAAAATGTAGAAAAAGAAAAAGGACTACCCAACTTGTTCTATGAAGCAAATATCACCCTGATCCGCAAAGCAGGAAAAGACCCAACAAGAAAAGAAAATTATAGACCAATATCACTAATGAATATAGATGCAAATATATTCAACAAGATCCTAAGAAATGGAATCCATCAACACATCAAACAAATTATACATCATGACCAAGTCAGTTTTATCCCAGGGTCTCAAGGCTGGTTCAATATACATAAATCTAAAAGTATAATTCAGCACATAAACAAATAAAAAAACAAAGACCATATGATTCTCTCAGTTGATGCATAAAAAGCTTTTGATAATATCCAGCATCCCTTCATGATCAGAACACTTAAAAAAATTGGTATAGAAGGGACATTGCTTAAACTGATAGAGGCCATCTACAGCAAACCCACAGCCAATATCATATTGAATGGAGTTAAATTGAAATCATCTCCACTCAGATCAGGAACCATACAAGGCTGCCCATTGTTTCCACTGCTCTTTAACATTGTAACGGAAGTTTTAACCAATGCAATTAGGGAAGAAAATGTGATCCAGGGTATCCATATAGGGTCAGAAGAGATCAAACTTTTACTCTTCGCAGATGATATGATTGTATATCTGGAAAACACTAGGGATTCTACTACAAAACTCTTAGAAGTGATCAAGGAATACAGCAGTGTCTCAGGTTACAAAATCAACATTCATAAATTAGTAGCCTTTATATATACCAACAATAGTCAAGCTGAAGAAACAGTTAAGGACTCCATTGCATTCAAAGTAGTGCCAAAGAAGATGAAATATTTGATAGTTTATCTAACAAAGGATGTGAAAGATCTCTATAAAGAGAACTATGAAACTCTAAGAAAAGAAATAGCTGAAAATGTTAACAAATGAAAAAACATACCATGCTCTTGGCTGGGAAGAATCAACATTGTTAAAATGTCCATACTACCCAAAGCAATATACAATTTTAATGCAATCCCTATTAAAGTTCCACTCTCATACTTTAAAGATCTTGAAAAAATAATACTTCATTTTATATGTAATCAGTAATAACCTAGAATAGCCAAGACATTACTCAGAAATAAAAACAAAGCAGGAGGAATCATGCTACCAGACCTCAGACTATACTATAAATCAATAGTGATCAAAAGGGCATGGTACTGGCACAAAAACAGAGAAGTAGATGTCTGGAACAGAATTGAGAACCAAGAGATCAATCCAGCTACTTACCATTATTTGATCTTTGACAAGCCAATTAAAAACATTCAGTGGGGAAAAGATTCCCTATTTAACAAATGGTGCTGCGTGAACTGGTTGGCAACCTATAGAAGACTGAAACTGGACCCACACCTTTCACCATTAACTAAGATAGACTCTCACTGGATTAAAGATTTAAACTTAAGACATGAAACTATAAAAATACTAGAAGAGAGTGAAGGAAAAACTCTTGAAGAAATCAGTCTGGGCGAGTATTTTATGAGGAGGACCCATCAGGCACTTGAAGCAGCTTCAAAAATACACTACTGGGACCTGATCAAACTAAAAAGCTTCTGCACAGCCAAGAACACAGTAAGTAAAGCAAGCAGACAGCCATCAGAATGGGAGAAGATATTTGTAGGTTATATTTCTGACAAAGGTTTAATAACCAGAATCTACAGAGAACTCAAACATATAAGCAAGAAAAGAACAAGTGATCCCATCGCAGGCTGGGCAAGGGACTTGAAGAGAAACTTCTCTAAATAAGACAGGCACACGGCATACAGACATATGAAAAAATGCTCATCATCTTTAATCATTAGAGAAATGCAAATCAAAACTGCTTTGAGATGTCATCTAACTCCAGTAAGATTAGCCCATTATCACAAAATCCCAAGACCAGAGATGTTGGCATGGATGTGGAGAAAAGGGAACACTTCTACACTGCTGGTGGGAATGCAAATTAATACATTCCTTTTGGAAAGATATATGGAGAACACTTAGAGCCCTAAAAACAGACCTTCCATTCAATCCTATAATTCCTCTACTAGGTATATACCCAGAAGACCAAAAATCACATTATAACAAAGATATTTGTACCAGAATGTTTATTGCAGCCCAATTAATAATTTCTAAGTCATTGAAAAAGCCCAAGTGCCCATCAATCCATGATTGGATTAATAAATTGTGGTATATGTACACCATGGAATATTATGCAGACTTAAAGAAAGATGGAGACTTTACCTATTTCATGTTTACATGGATGGAGCTGAAACATATTCTTCTCAGTAAAGTATCTCAGGAATGGAAGAAAAAGTATCCAATGTATTCAGCCCTACTATGAAACTAATTTATGGCTTTCACATGAAAGCTATAACCCAGTTATAACCTAAGAATGAAGGGTAGGGAGGGGGGAGGATGGGCGAAGGGAGGGTGATTGGTGGTATTACACCTGCAGGGCATCTTACAAGGGTACATGTGTAACTTAGTAAATGTAGAACACAATAACTAAGAAAATGCCAGGAAGGCTATGTTAACCAGTGTGATGAAAATGTGTCAAATGGTCTATAAAACCAGTGTATGGTGCCCCATGATTGCATTAATGTACACAGCTATGATTTAATAATAATAAAAAAAGAAAACAGTGATTGACACACACACACACAAAATAAAATTAAAAAAATAAAACCCCAAGGAGTTATCTCAGACCTGTTAGAATGGCTATTACCATAAAAATAGCAGATAAATGCTGGCAAGAATATGAAGACAAAGGAAACTTTGCAAAGCACGCTATTGGTAGGAATGTAAATTAGTGCAGCCACTGTGAAAAACAGTATGGAAGCTTGTCAACAGAACAAAAACTAGCAGTACCATATAATCCAGTAATCATTACTGGATATGTATACAAATAAAATTAAATCAGTATGTTAAACAGGTATTTGTATTCTTTTTATTGCAGTGTTATTCACAATAGCCAAGATATGAACTCAACCTAAGTATAATTTATATGCAAATGTGTATAAAGAAAATGTGAGGTATATATATATTCTATACATATATACAGTGGATACTCTTCAGCCTTCATAAAGAAGGAAACACAGATAAACCTAGGGGAGATCATGTTATGTGAAATAAGCCAAACACAGGAAAATAAATACTACATGATCTCACTTACATGTGGAATCTAAAAAAGTTGAACTCATGGAACCAAAGTGGAAAATGTTGATTACCAGGTGCTTGTAGAAGGAGGGGATTGAAGAGATGTTTGTCAAAGGACACAAAATTTCAGTTATGTAGAAGAAAAAAGTTCAAGAGATCTATTGTACATCATGTTGACTATAGTTAATAGCAATGTATTTTATACTTGAATATTGCTAAGAGGAGATTTTTAAGCACACTCATCACAAAAGAAAAAAGCTCAATAATTTTGTGAGGAAATTCATATGTTAATTAGTTCAAATTGTTTATATATTTTAAAATGTTTATTAGCTAATTAAAGATATAAAATCAAAGTCAGAAATGACACAGATTATCAAGTAGGCATTTTTAAAATATATGATTATTATGTTAAGAGATATAATATAAAAGACAATAATATGAATGAAAAGGTGAATAACCTGAGAAGAGAGATGGGAACTCTTAAGAGACAACTGAGAGGAAATTTGAGACATGAACAACACTGCAAAATAAATGAGGAACGTTTCATCACTGGATTCAACACAGCCAAGGAAAGAATAGGTGAGCTTGAAGATAAGTAGCTCAATAGAAAATTCCCAAATTGAAATGCAAAGAAGATCCATGAAATATGGGACAATTTCAAAGGCTCTACTATGTATATGTCATTTGAATACCATATCAAAAGAAATGTTTGAAGTAATAATAGCTGAGACTCCACAAGTAATGGCAAACACCAACCACACAGCCAATAAAGCTCAGAGGACTCTCAGAGGGATGAATACCAAACACACTCATAGGCATATCATATTCATACTGCATAAAATCAAAGAAAAATTCTTCACTGAAGAACAAAGGTAAGAATTACATAGAACTTCTCATCAGAAATTATACAAGCAAGAAGAAAATGGAGTAAAATATTTAAAGTTGCTTATAACTCAAATTATATATCCAGCAAAACAGTTCTTTAAAAATTAGGGGAAAATTGAAAATTGCTTGTAAATAAACAAAGGAAAATCATTTTCAGCAGACTTTCTTGTCAAAAAATGTTAAAATCCTTTTTTTCTTTTTTTAAGGCAAAAGGAGAATAATATATGTGAGAGATGTGAATCTACCTGAATTTGTCTGTTTGTGTTTCTATAAAGAAAATACCCGAGGCCGAGTAATTTATAAGGAAAAGTGGAGTGTTTGGCTTATGGTTCTGCAAGCTGTACAAGAAACTTGGCTCTAACTCCCGCATTTGGTGAGGGCTTCAGGGAGCTTGAGCAAGCACGTCACATGCAAAAGAGGAAGGAGGTGGTGCCGGGCTGTTAAACAACCAGCTCTCACATAAGCTAACAATCATGGGGAAGACACCAGGCCATTCCTGAGGGGTCCACGCTCATGACCCAAACACCTCCCTCAGGCCCACACCCAACACTGAGGATCAGACTTCAACATGAGGTGTGAAGGGGCCAAATATCTGAATGTCCCTACCTAAAGGAAACTATATTTTTAGAGAAAGAATCAAAGGAAGTACGATAAAATTTTTATTTTTTTAAATTCTTAATTGCTGTAAAGATAGCTTTTAATTTAAAGAAACAAATGTAAGAACATATTAGGTTGCTATGTGAGTAGGTAAAATACTTGACAGCCATTTCACCAGTGATGAGACCAAGAAATTGGGAAAACATTGTTAAATGGTACCTGCACTACACATGAAGTGTAATAGTGGGATTTAAAAGTGGGCTGAAATGATGATATTGTGGCAATCTTTTCAAAATGTATATCAAACAAGATGCATTTAAGATGTGCATCTTAAATATCTATAATTTTTATTTGGCAAGTATATCAGAATAAAGCTGAAAAACTGTATGCTTGAAACCAACCAGAAAAAAGCTTTAAGAATAAGTATCATTTGGGCAGCCCCTGTAGCTCAAAAGAGTAGAGTGTCGGCCCCCTATGCCAGAGGTGGCAGGTTCAAACCCAGCCCCTGCCAAGATCTGCAAAAAAAAAAAAAAAAGTATAATTTATATGCCAAGAGAGAAGACAAAATGAAATCACAAAACAAATATTTAAATAAAACCACAGAAGGAAGAAAGCATGTAGGTTAAAAAAAAAAAAAGAACAAAATCAACAAATAAAAAACAGATACAAATCTGGTAGATGTTAATCTAATTACCTCAATAAAAATCTGGTGGATATTACTCTAACTACACCAATAATTACTTTAGATGTGAATTCAAATTATTTTAAATAATGGTCTAAATACACAGTATTTATCAGAATGGATAAAAAGAAAACAAAAGAACCCTGTCACGCATCTCATCCCCCGCCTTCTTTCCCTGCCCCTTCCCCACGCTCTATATAAGTGGCTGCTTGACGCAATAAAGTTGAGTTCCTGCTTAAAAAAAAAAAAAAAAGGAATTGAAATCAGAAAGGAAGAGCAAAGAGAGGGAAGGAGGGAGGGGAGTGGGGCTTTGGTGTGTGCCACACTTTTTGGGCTCAAGACACGACTGTAAGAGGGACCTTACCTAAAAAATGCAATCAGTGTAACCTGGTTTATTGTACCCTCAATGAATCCCCAACAATAAAAAAAAAAAAAAAAAAAAAAAGAAAAGAAAACAAAACATAACTACGTATTGTCTACAAGAAATTCACTTTCATTATAAAAACTAAGGTTAAAAGTAAATGGAAAAGATATAGCATGTTAACACCAGTCAAAAGAAAGCTGGAGTAGTTATACTAATTTCAGACAAAGAAGACAGCAAAAGGAAGATTATTGGGAATCTATAGGGCCATAAAGATAAATGGTTAAATTTTCCAAGAAGAAATAATTTTTAATGTAGATAAACATCCAAATAAATGAGGTAGAAACTAATAGAACTGAAAGGAGAAATATAGGCTGTCCCCAAAGTTGCCCCTAATACATAGGGAAAAGGGAAACTGTAGTTAAATGTACCTTTATTTACAGATATTCATTACAAAAGCTTTCAAAATACTTACAAAATTTTCTCTATGTGTTGGCCACCTCTTCGTAAAAACGTTTAATGAAGATTTTGAAAATAAAGGCACATTTAGCTACAATTTCCCATTTTCCCCATGTATGACGATTTTAGGGACAACTTTTGGGACATCCCATAGACAAATGACTATTAGAGTTGAAGACTTCAACAGGTTTCTTCTGACGGTAATTGGAAGATAAAGTAGGCAGGATATTAGTAAGAATATAGTTAAACTTAGTGATGTTAATCAACTTGATCTAGCTGACACTTGTAGAACATGTCAGCCCACAACTACACAATACATATCCTTTTGCAGTTCATGCAGAACATTGACAAACGTAGACCACATTCTGAGCCATAAAACAAACCTTTAAAAAAATTAAAAGAAGAAAAATTATACCAAGTATGTTCTTATACCACAATAAAATTAAACTAGATTTCAATAGTAGAAAGATAGTGGGGAAATCTCAAATATTTAGATATTAAACAAAATTCTTCTAAGTAACTCACAAATAAAAAAAAATAACAAGTGTCAAGAGAAATGAAAAAAAGATTTTAGAATGGTGGAAACTATAATTCATCAAAATTAGCAGGACATAGTGAAAGCAGAGATATAAGTTAAATGTTTTTAGTAGAAAAAATAAGAAGATCAAAAATTCACAATCTAAATCTCATTCTTAGGATAGTAAAGAAACATGAGCAATTTGAGCCTAAAGCTAGCGGAAGAAAAAGTAATTTTACTGAACCAAACTGTAATCTACTCACCTTCTGCAGGAAAGCTAGACACTAAAGTTAAGGGTTGCAATACGGAAAAAAAGGCATTTGTATTGCCTGGCGCCCAGAAGGGAACAGGCAGCTAACATTTAAAACCCAGACTTCAAGATGGCTTGCACACCATGGTTTTTAAAGGCAGGAGTACATTATTTTAGGCAGGCAAAATTTTAAATCGGTACATGGAGATTATATATTGGTTTAGCCTCAAAAGGCAGGATATCCTGAAATGGGGGCCTGTGGGGTCGTAGGTGAACTCAGAGATTTTTGGATTAGAGGAAAGAAATGTTAAGATGGGTGTGACCTTCTCCGGGGCCTCTCACATAGAAATTAAGAACAAATTACGGTGGTCAGAGTTTATTTCCTTAGTTACCCCTTTTCTGTAATTTTCAACTAGTCGGATTTCTGAAACATAGCTAAAGATAATATGTTAAGATGTCATCTTTTAGTTTCCATAGGGAAGAAAAATATGTTATGGCTCTAGCTTGCCTAGAGAGCCACTGTTATTCCTTTTGCTTCTTAAGGTAAGCTTGGTGCCTGGAATTTCTCCTGAGGCACTGAAAATTTTCTTTTTATTTCCACACTTGGGGGCTTGGCAGGTCCCTAAAAGAAATCTCTGTTCCATCTCAATAATGAAAATTATTTTTACTGAAATCAATGACATTCAAGGAAAAAAAAAATACAGAAAACCAATAAACACAAAGGTGGTTTTTTGGAAAGATTAGTGAAATTGACATAAACTTCTTGCCAGAGAGAAAGAGAGAAAAAAGGGAAAAGGAAAGAAAAAAATAAATATAAGAATTGAAGGATGAGTCTACCACTGATTCCACGGACGTTAAAAGTATAGTAAGATGATGCTAAGAACAAGTCTGATTAGTTAAATTAGGCACACCAATTTCTTTTCTTTCTTTCTTTCCTTTTCATTTTTTTTTTTTTTTTTTTTTTTTTTTTTGCAGTTTTTGGCCAGGGAAAGAGCACTAATTTCTTAAATGACACAAACGATCAAAACTCAGGCACAGAGAAATTGATAGCCAGAAAATGCCTATTATCTTTCTATTAAGGAATTTAAACCAATAATTAATAATATTTTAAATAAGAAAGCATCAGGCTGATGCTTCAATTCTATCAAATCCATAATGATAAAAAACATCACACCATCTCTGCAAGAAATGTTAAGGTTTTGGGCCGTGCCTGTGGCTCAAAGGAGAAGAGCTCCAGTCCCATACGCCAGAGGTGGCGGGTTCAAGCCTAGCCCCACCAAAAACTGCAAAAAAAAAAAAAAAAAAAAGAATTGGTAAGACTTTTAAAATAACATTTGAAATTTACTCCTCCTATGAGGCCAGGATTATCAACCACAACATCAAAAGCAGATAACAAGGAAAACAATAGTGCAATATTGTTCGTAAATGAAGCTACCAACAATCTCAAAGAAAATGTCAGCAAAGCAAATTCAACTATGTATAAAGTGAATTATACCCCATGGCCAAGTAGACTTCACTCTAAATGTGCAAGGCTGATTCATTATTTAAAAATCAACGCAATCTTCCATGTCAATAGTTATAGAAGAAAAAAATCATAGTCACATTAATTAACACAAAATAAATGTTTAACAAAATCTAATATCCACTCATGGAAACTAACTCCTGTAAACAAAAAATAAAGAAGCAGCTCCTTAAATTTATAAAGAGCAATATAAAAACCCACAGCTAAAATCATACTTAATGGATGCTCTCAAAAAAATTGGAAAAAAGAAATAAAAGATATTTAGATTGGAAAGAAAATAAACTGCCTTTATTCACTGATAGCATGACCACTGACGATGACAATACCAAAGAAGCTATATCTATATATCTATATCTATATCTATCTATCTATCTATCTATCTATCTATCTATCTATCTATCTATCTATCTATATAAAGGAATAAAGAACTACATACAGCAAGGTTGAAGGATGTATGATCAGTACAGTCAAATCTCATCATTCACAGTATCATTTTCCATGGAGTCACTGTGAACACTGAGTTAACAAGTACTGTGTTACTATTCCTACGGGAAATACAAAGTTATGTTTCTTCAAGTTTTTGTTCATAACATTTACATCAACTGACCAAGACAAAAGCTTGTTTGAGTACATTGGATAGTTTTTCTTCCATTCTTGAGATACTTTACTAAGAAGAATATGTTCCAGCTCCATCCATATAAACATGAACAAGGTAAAGTCTCCATCTTTCTTTAAAACTGCATAATATTCCATGGTGTACATATACCACAGTTTATTAATCCATTCATGGATCGATGGGCACTTGGGGTTTTTCCATGACTTAGCAATTGTGAATTGGGCTGCAATAAACATTCTGGTGCAAATATCTTTGTTGTAATTTTGGCTTTCATATGAAAGCTATAACCCAGTTATAAGCTAAGAATATGGAGAATGGGGAGAGAGGGGGGAGGGAGGGGGGAGGAGGGGCTGAAGGAGGGTGATAGGTGGGATTACACCTGCGGTGCATCTTATAAGGGTACATGTGAAACTTGGTAAATGTAGAATATAACTGTCTTAACACAATAACTAAGAAAATGCCAGGAAGGCTATATTAACCAGTGTGATGAAAATGTGTCAAACTGCTTATAAAACCAATGTATGGTGCCCCATGATCACATTAATGTACACAGCTATGATTTAAAATTAATAAAAAAAAGCTTGTTTTGGGTGTATATTTCTTAGAAATAGTTAATTACGTGCAGCGTTTCTTACTAATCACTAGCTGATCAGCATCGGACATGTTCATGATTCTGGGCAATGTGATCATAAATATCTTTGCTTTTGGCCTTACAACAGTGTGTCTATTACTTTTTTTCAGTTAGTTATCAGCCTGCAAATTTAAATTTAGATATTTTCTATCTTTTTCATAACTTTATCAAACACTATACAGGTAGATGTTTCTTTAGCAGATTCCAGTGTTAGCCTCCCATACAAAATAGGTTCATTTACTCATCATTTTTTCTCAATGTACCTCATTTTTTATTTATTAACATTAAATTAGAAGCCAATAGCACTATACAAATTATGCCCAGATGAAATTTATATAACACATTTTGAAATATTAGATATCACTTCAGAACTACATTTGTATGTGATTTAAACAGTAAAACCACCAGGGGAAAAAAAGCACAAAGATGCAAAAGCAAATGTGTCACACTAAATAGACTGCAAGAAGGACATTTGTTTATAATATAAGAGCTTATCAGCAAGGTGGCGTGTCACCTTGTTCAGCCTCTGCTGGAATATGTGATTTATGTGGCTCAATTTGCTTGGTGTTCTGTATATACACCCACAATAACCATGAAAGAACATCCAGTGTTTATTCTGAGAAAACAAATAAATTCTAGGGAGTAGACAAATTTGCAAATACAGAAATTTTGCGAATATGCAGACTAATAAGAATTGACTTTACCCAAGTCAGTGCTTTCCTTCAGAACAGCTAGGCACAGACCTTTCATAAAAGTTAGGTCAAAGTGGATCAGAGACTTAACTGCCAAACATGAAACCCCAAAACTTCTAGAACAAAACACAAAACAAAATCTGAAGTAAATTGCATTTGATGAAGAGGTGTTAGATACAACATTAAAAGTGTAATACATGAAGGAAAATGTTTGTAAGGTGGACTTACATGGGATTAAAATCTTCTTTTTCTTTTCTTTTCTTTTTTTTTTTTTTTTTGAGGGCCGGACTATAGTTTTGTTTTTATTTATTTATTTTTTAATAAATCATAGCTATGTACATTGGTATGATCATGGGGCATCATACACTAGTTTCACAGACCGGTTGACATGTTTATATCACACTGGTTAACATAGCCTTCCTGGCAATTTCACAGTTATTGTGTTAAGACATTTACATTCCCCATTTACTAAGTTTCACATATACCATTATAAGATGCACTACAAGTGTATTCTCACATTGGTGAGGATTAA